>JAMKPZ010003636.1:0-43582 GCA_024699675.1 Amphibolis antarctica | reverse complement strand
CTAAAGAAAAGCCTCTATGGCTTGAAACAAGCCCCAAGACAATGGTATTTGAAATTTGATTCTGTTATGAGGGAGCACGGCTACAGGAAGTGTAGTACCAACCATTGTGTTTTTGTTAAATCTTTTTCTCCTGAAGATTTTATTGTTTTGTTGCTCTATGTAGATGATATTCTGATTATAGGCAAGAACAAATCAAAGATTGCAGAATTGAAGAATATCTTGAATGAGTCCTTTAAAATGAAAGACATGAGATCAGCTAAGAAAATCCTAGGAATTGAAATTACCAGAGACAGAAATTCCAGGAAATTGTTCTTGTCACAAGAGAAGTACATTGAAAAGGTACTTCAAAAATTTGGTATGAGTGATGCTAAACTTGTGAGTACCCCTCTAGTAGCTCAATTTAGATTGAGCAAAAAACAATCACCCTTTTCAGATGAGAAGAAGAAGGAAATGGAGAAAATTCCTTATGCCTCAGTTGTAGGGAGTTTGATGTATGCCATGGTCTGCACCAGACCAGATATTGCTTATGCTGTTAGCACTGTAAGTAGATTCTTAGCAAATCCAGAAGAATGGCATTGGGAAGCAGTTAAATGGATTCTGAGGTATCTTCGTGGCACTTCAGGAATGAAAATTTGTTTTGGTGACGAAGAACCAACTCTTGTTGGTTTTACTGACTCAGATATGGCAGGTGAGGTAAACAACTCAAAGTCTACGTCTGATTATTTATTTACTTATGCAGGGAGAGCCGTTTCTTGGCAGTCTAGACTTCAGAAGTGCATAACCCTGTCTACTACAGAGGCAAAGTTTATAGCAGCCACTGAAGCTTGCAAGGAGCTACTATGGTTGAAGAGATTATTTCAAGAAATTGGAGTGTGGCAAGATGAGTTTGTTTTGTTTGGTGATAGTCAAAGTGCAATTTACTTGAGCAAGAATTTGTCTTTTCACTCCAGGTCTAAGCATATTCGTACCAGATATCATTGGATACGAGATGTGATCAAATCCAAAGAGATGGTGTTCAAGAAGGTTCATACAAATGATAATGGAGCTGATATGTTTACCAAAGTTGTAACCAAGGATAAGTTGAGCATTTGTGCTCAGATCGCTGGTCTTGAAGATTAGCTTGGTAGATGGTTGGAGGGGGAGATTGTTGGGCCATCCCCCATCTAGGCCTTTTTTCAATAAGGCCCAAAACCTTTTGTTTTGTTTTAAAACCAGGGAAGAAATAAGCGCAGGAGAGAGAAGAAGGAAAAAGGGGCGGAAATCTACGTCGGGCGAAAATCGGGCAAAATCGAGGGCTTCGTTCCGCACGTGGAAGCTCTGGCGATTTGACGACTGCACGCGAAAGAGGAGGAGAAGCTAGGGCTTCGTTCCGCGCGTAGATGCTCCAGCGATCATTGACCTGAGATCGCAGGTGCGTCATCGACCTTCCTCCTTGCCTTCCCACCGGAGATCGTGGATGAGAGCAACTGCTGGCCGAATCATTCGCACCAACCAGTGCGCGAATCTAAATCGTGGATCTGTAGGTGTACGCAGATTCGCTGGAGCTTTCGTCGCGCGTGAGATAGGCTTGAGCTGGTTCAAACGGACCGGTTTCAGGGAGGTTGCAGATGGCCGTGGACGTCCGTGGACCTCGATCTTTGAGCGAGTTCGACGTGGGCGTGAACAGTGATTAATCAGTTTGCATTGTAATGTTTTTCTCCATTGTTTTTGGATGATACAGATGCATGTTGAGTGTTGATTGATCTGATCTGAACAGTGTAACCTTTATTGAGATTAGTGCCGGTTGGATTTGGTTGGACCGTGGTTTTTTATCTCCCCACTCTGAAGAGGTTTTTCCACGTTAAATCCTGTGTGCCTTGTGTATTGCTTGTGGTTTGCTTGTTTTCATTATTTAGGTCACTTTTCCCAACAGATGTTTGGGGAGGTGATGCCAGAGAGAGAACAAGTGGTGAGACTCATGCAGGGAGTGTATGTAAGCAAGCATGGGGTGGACGCGTGGTGGTGCAGGCATCGAGATAGGATTTCCATACACGAAATAGGGGAAATCGTAGGAGTGGGTCGTGTGCAAGCGGAGTGATTGTTTAACGATCAATTGAGGTTACCTATGGTCATGTGTCCATGTATCTTCGTCGACATCACTCGCTTGCGTGGGAGAGGATTTCGTAGTGTATCCAAGGGGGTGGGTTGGGAAAGGAAAATGAGAGGGAGGGTGTTAGGTAAGAAAATCATGGGAAATTTTTCATGTAAATTAGTCAAAGGAAAAATCATTTCCTTTGAATCTTGAGAATTCTAATGACACAAACATAGCCTAAAGATGTATTTAATGACAGTTTTTTAACTTCAAAAATTAAATAGAATTGAAATTAAAGTTATTTTTATAAATGATGTTGATAATTTAAATAATAAAAAAGTATACTTTAAAATATATATAATAATGATGATATTATAAATAATTCTAATAATTAAAAAAATTAAAAATAAATGAAACCTAAGAAAATAAAGTTCTTTGTCTTACGTACTTAATAAACGCTGTCACGACATTTCAGTTCTTCATCAGTGTTGCGGTGGGCCTACTGTCATCAACGCCCACACCCACATGCCTTGTGGCGTATTTGTCGGAAGAATAAAAGTCGCTGTGCTTAATTAATTAGTTTATCTTTCTCAATAAATAGGATTTTTCTCTCGTAATTTTGATATCATACGTATCCTTTCTCCAACCATGCATGGTTTCGAGCGTGCGTGATCGGATCCACGACACCATCGTCGACGGGGACGTCGTTGACGCCACGGCGCTATAAACGTGGCGGCCCTCCGGCGACGTCACATCGGACGCTGGGTTCAACGACCACCGTACCGGTCCGGTGGGGGTTACGCCAGAGAAATCGTACGCAAACCAATCGGCAATAAGTTTATTATTAATATACAAAATTTTCAATGTTAACTTTCGTGACAATGAGGGATTAAAATTTAACTTTTTCGTAAAATTCGTATGCCGAGGTCAACGAAATTCGAATATTTAAATATTACGGGTATCTGCGGCAAAACTTAAGGTTTTAGGTATATTTATTTATGTGTTAGAATTAAATTGTATTTGGTAATAAAATTTAGTAAGATTTTTATTATATGGAATTTATGGTATATAATATTTTTATTAAATAAAATATATAAATAGTAATTGTAATAATTTCGTTGAATGTAAATTTCAAAAAATATTTTTACCTTTATTTTTTACAATTACAAGTGTCTCCTGACGCCCATGAAAATAAACCATAGTCAATTAAATTCAGGAAAAAATATTTTTTTTTTTTCGACATGTTAAATTGTTATTGTCAGTGTTGCTATTGTTTGAAAAAAGTAGAAAAAATACTGAGAAAGAAATATTATTCATTAATACGATAATTTAGTATGATTATAACATAAGTAATTTTTGCATATGCATTTTTTTATCATAATATTATGAAAAAATATCATACGAAAACTTCTTTATATGATAATTTATTTAACTATATTAGTACGTGATATTTATTGTTAAATAAATAATTTTCAGGGTAAAAATGAAATTCAAAGGTAAAAGACATGTCTTACCTGCATCCTTTTTATTGAACAATTTTTTATTCAACCTCGGGATTCAATAATGGGAAATGTGTGTTTCAATTGCACCTCACCCTAGTTACAGGTGAAGAGATGTTTTTTTTTTTAAAAAAAATACATGATTTATTACGTAAGTATTTTAATATTTTTTTTAAATATAAAATGTTAAAATTATTTAATAAATATTATTATAGATTGTTACAATACATAATAAAAAATAGAAATACATAATAATAAATGTATAAATAAATAAGACCTTAAAATCAGTAGAAATCAAACAAAGATCAGAAATAAGTGGTTGCACGATTTTTGCTTGATTTACAAGAAAGGTGAGAAATGAATTTTCAACGTCTCTTTTACGTAGATTTAGATTTTTATGTATGCATAAATATTTAAATTTGATAGAATTAAATTATATTTAATTTTAAAAATACAAATCTCTCCTACACGTAGAATTCACTTTATAATCAATATTTACGCATATTTCTATAATCGACACGCATAATTATTTGTTATTCAACCTTAACAATATTGTAAGAGATTTTTCCAAAACATTTGATATTTGTTTTTTCTTCAAAAAATGATATTTGTTTTTTTTTGAAAAAACATTTTGATGACTGTCGTAACAGGCTGCAATATTTTGTTCGTGATATGCGGTGACCGAAGCGCATCATGAGCAGTTCAGACCTCTTGCCGTGCGGATCTCACGTTACTCCAGTGGCAAACATGTAAATCATCCCCACAAAATCGGAGAGGGAAAAAAAAGAAACCAAAAAACAAGCGGAATAAAAAAGAAGTTAAAAAACGGCACTTGCAGAAGAGTGAAGGTGGGCAGGCAGAATGGAACCCAACAAAACCCGAGGTGGACGCGGATTACGCTGGAAGGGAGGAGGATATGGAAGTTCGGCAACCAGTGGAAGAGAGCCCTAGCCGGGGCGTGTAATTTTGCTGTCGGAATCTGCCATCACGGTGGCGGTGCTTGATTCCTTGCTTTGGTCCTGTTTCTTACCTTGTACTGGAAGTCCTGCAGCCTCCGCGTGGCGGGGAAAGGCTGTGTCCTTTCTGTGTTGTGGCATGGTTTGGTGGTGGCAGTGTTGATCCATAATCTGCAAGGCCATCGCGGTACAATTGAGGTGGGTCCAAGTAGATCCGGTTCGGTGATCTGTTCCAGAGGACGAGCGGAGGAGTAGAATCGGAGATTGTGGGGCGTTGGGCCCTTGGGGATTGTGTCTTGGTAACGTCACTAGGTTTATTTGGCTTTGGCTTGGTCTGATCGTGTTCTTCTTGTTATGTTTTGCAATATTGCAGACTTCGAAGTGTACATTCGAGGTGCTGGTTTTGTTGATTTGCAGTAGACAAAGTTGTTTCTTCGTAGTTTTCTCTCGTTGTATTGCACCATTAAGTGTTCTATTTCATTGTTTTGCCTGCTGCGTACTTGCATTTCTTTTTTAGAAGGTTCGAAGAGCATGGTTTCCATCGAACTATTCAAGGAAGTGATGGTCTGAAATTAACTTCGATTTCGTTGAATAATCTGTAGATAGTAGGTTACTTATGATTGGAGTTTGGTTTCAGTTTAATAAAAATGATTGTGGTTTTGCAGGCTTGGGGTTGCTGTCAAATCTCTCTATTTACTGGCATCAATTTGTCAATTATAAGCACAGTATCCAACAACGCAGCACACCTCGTGTTGCACGCATGTGAAGATTTGATTGAGATCAAGCCAGATGAACAGTCCATCTCTTTCCTCGGAAATGACATACAGTGGATCAGATTACATGTAAAATGTAGGAGTTCTTTCCATATGAGAACTGCTTAGCTTTTTAAAAATGCCTCCTCCACCAGCTTTGAGGTGCTCTCGTGGAAGGGAGCCCAAGTTGGAGAGCAAGCATAAGCGGGGCCACAGTTTTGAGAGTGGATTGTCTTTCAAGGCAAAAGATGATGATCTTATCCTTTTCAACGAAATGCAAATGAAAGAGAGGGACAACTTCCTGCTACATTCTAGCGAGGATCTTGATGACTCTCTATGTATTTTCTCAGCCATTCATTACATACTTTAGTGCAAATTTCGTCATTTAGTTTTTCTTAATCCATGAATGCATCTTTTTCCTGTTACTTACTTTTACCCCTGCCTGTACAGCAAAACTGAAATGCTTTTCAGACTTCAAACTTGCCATGAAAATTCCGGTTCATGGAGAAAGCAGTGATCTGCTAAATTCCGATGATGAAAAAAATGATTATGATTGGTTAGTCTTCTTCTAACAGTGTCAATTTATTCTTTGATTTCCTTTTTATTGATTATACCAGTCAAAAGGCATTAGATGTGCATAACATGAAGGTTTACACCAAAAACTTTTCTGGTAAAGAATGAACTCTGGTTGCAAAGTAAATAATTGGGAGTCCATGAAAGTAAAAAGGATGCTCAAAAAAGACAATGTAAAACATATGCTGACAATAAATGTGTCATATTTATAAAATATGATTTGATTTTGTAAAGAGAGATAAAGATCTGATTTCCAGATTCACCTTTAAATGGAATTAATTGCGTAAATATGTTAATTTTACAGCATGAATCTGTAAAGAAGAAAATTTTATAACATGATTTGAAAAATAATCTTGACCTAAACTTGTCATATGTCCTCATAATTATATCTGAATCAAGATGAAAAGTGGAACAAATTCAATAAAAATGTGTAATTTTATAGATTCAAAATTTTAAGGAGATATGTTTAAAAACTTATGGTATTCATGACTCTTTTATCTCTGCTGTTGCATTTATCAGGATGTAGGCTATTTCTACAGTTCAATTTCGTTCCTTTGTCATCAATAATTTCTAGCAACTCATGCATGTTTTTGTAACACATCTGTTTTTTTAGCTTGTACGGAATCAAAAAAGCACTAGTTACACATGCTCATCCCACTGAAAAATTCAAATGACTGTTTGTCCTGATGTTAGTGGCATGTTTATTAATTGCCAATGAAAGACTACTACTAGACTCCCTGGGCTTGCTTTTTGCACCTTTTTGTGCTTTCAATTGGTTCAAGATTGGAAGGCTGTGGAGGGTTTTTTTATTTCGAGAAAAGACAATTTTTCAAAAAAATGGAATTAACATCAACCATTCTATTTAATTTCTTTTGGTTCTATCCAGATATTATTGAACTGTAAGATACTTTCTTATTACCCACTTCAACCAATGCATGCAAAAGCTCATCAACTTCAAGTTCATTGCCCATACTGCATAGGATAGAATGATACATTCTGTGGGTTGAACATGGAATTACACCACTTCAACCAATTGGTTTTCAGGAATATGCTCTTCTGTGGGCTGAACATGGAAATTTAGTTTTCAACTAGGGTTATGGTATGCACCGCATAAAGTTCTTCGTATGATTTTAGGAAAGGAGGGACTTGCAAGTTGCAACTAAGTCCTACACAGACAAAGGGAAGCTGATCATCTTGACTGTTTCTGTGGCTCTACTGTTACAAATCTGTTGACACAGAACCTGGGAATTTAATCTTTAACTTAGGTTACACATCACTTAAAGCTCTTTGTAATTTTAGGAATGGAGGGGTTTGCATGTTTCAACTAAGCCCTATGTAGAGGGAGGGAAGCTGAGTTTTGTGATTTCAGTGGAAATACAATGTGAAAATTCGGTGTTGTTTTATGCAATTTCAGATTGTAGTTGTATCTAGGGAAATGTGTTTAGGGATGGGATAGAGGGGTTGATAACAATTACGTATGGTATATATAATTATATATTTCAATAATTATGTATATTTTAGTAGTATTCCACCAAAAATTATGTTCAATTTTTTTGTAAGGAAAAAAATTTAAAAGCATATATTTAATTCAATAATTCGGATAAAAGGTCCACTCAATCTAGATAAAGTGAGTCGAGCTGCCAAAGCATGATCAATACATGCCTTGGCACCTTGGCATAATGTATGCTTACAAGGCAGACCTCAAAGGGCCAATATTTGCAAAAGACTAGTATCCTCAAAGGGTCAATGCCCTTAAAGGTCAATATCCATCCAAGAATAGTAGTATTAGACATTTGTATCAATTATCCATATTTGTGTTTCAATTTCTTTACATTGAAATCTTCGAATTAGGGTCATATTCATTTACATTAATCACTTATAAATTTCATTTTAATAATTTAGACATTTAAAAGCATCATCAAATAATCAAGGCAAAAAGGTTATTTAAAAAAAGATGTCTTGCATATGCCCAATCAAATATCTTGGTGTTCCTTAACTCAAGTCCAAGGAAAGTTTCAAATGCCCATCTAGGACCATAGTCACCCAAATGAGGGCCAGTGTATTTTTTAAAGTAATTTAGTTAAAATGGGAATGAACCATAACTATGTAAACCTATTCCTAATAGATTGACCCCAAAATAGCATATCCAAATTATAAGAAATCCCATAGAAGCTACGATTGCCAAATTCATGCCTTGAAAACTTTGGTTTGTTCTATTATGTAAATAAATTGCATATATGGCCCAAGTAATAAATGCCCAAGTTTCTTTAGGATCCCAATTCCAATAAGATCCCCACACTTCATTAGCCCATACTGCTCCATAAAGAATGCCCATGGATAAAAAGATAAATCCCAAACTAATGACTCCAATAATCCAATCTTTGAATCACTTGATATTTGTAATATATCCGACATCCATCTAGATGTCCAATCACCTTCAGATCAAAATAGTAAGAGGATTGAGCATTCAATCTAAACATCTGATCTCTTCTTTGTTGCTACCATGGATACATCCATATGTCTAATTAAAATGCAATCTTAAGTTGCACACCTCAAAGTTTTTTTTAGATTTCTTGATCCAAAATTCCATAATTTATATATAATTTTATTGCAATCCAATAGCAGAGAGTCCTAAATCATGTATCCATGTTTTCATTACAATTTTAAAAAAGATTAAACAAGATCTCATTGAAAACCATGAGTTTAGCATGCATGAACTTAGATCGTACTTTCTTAAGGCATCATGGTGCCTAGGCAGTAAGATAAGGTGCCTAGGTGGCACATATTTAGATATTTATTTTTTAAATTTTTAATACATATATTTAATAATACTTGTGTACGATTTTTACCTTATTATTTCTCAAATAAAATTCAAATACATAAATAATCTTAAGACAACATCAATATACTTTTTAAGGAAAAACATTTAAAAACATATATTTAATTAAATGGATCCAACAAAAGATCCATTTGATTAAAACAAGGTGAGGCAAGCAGCCGAGACATGCCTTGGCACCTAGGCACCACTTTAAAAAGTATGACTTAGATTATTCTATTTTACCTAAAAAATCTGAAGAAAATAGAGAAATCTCTTAAGATTGCTAAGAAGCATTCATCATCATAATCTTAATCATTCTATACAAAATCCCATGGAAACTAAATGAATCCACATGCACCTATGATTACCACATGTACAAGTCTAGGGCCATTTATTGATTTGGAGATAATCCTATCCACTAATGATCTACATAGGAGATCCAGCCCAAAGCCACTTCCTGATCATTGGTGTTCCTCCATCAGCATGGATCATCATCATTCCACACCTTCACACCATGGGAGAATGAGAGAGGCTACATGGGAAATGGGAGAGATTTCTCTCCCCTCTCTTCTATTTATGGTTTCTCTCCCATAACAAATTTGCCAACAAACTTTGCATTATTTTCCACTCCAATTTGTATTTTAGTCCTTAAACCTGTATTATGTCCTAGTCATTCATTTCCTCAAATTCTCAATCAAACCATAAATTCCATTATAATTATTAATAAAACCAATCAAGTTCTTTTCACATTAAATCCTAATATTCCCTTCTAGTCTAGTTCTCTCGGGACTTTTCAATTCACATATTCACTTCTAATAAGGTGAATTAATTTGAAAAAAAATTTCTGATTAAAAGCATATAAATTTCTATTTATTTATTTATGTAAATTCTAAGATGTGACATAGAATCAGTAAAATTTACTTATTTTACTTGTCTAATTCAAGCCTTTTGCAAATAACAAACTTCATTCTCACTACATGATTATTTGATGAGTCAATATGGAAAAGGGAATCTTAATGTTATTCATATAATGCAGGGTTTGCATATAGTTTGCTTTTTATAAGCTTCATGACATGTCTTCAAATGAGATAAATAACAATTTTTTTCACTGAAATTGTGACACTCAGGTAACTTGGTAACAATTTATGACTACTCTCATTTATAGAAAACACTTGAGAGAATGCTTTATCTTTCTGCCTGTTATATTGTTTCTTCTTTAAGTTCTTATTACAGAAAACCTTAGGCTGCATTTGGTTCCAATGCAGGTCTCTTAGATTATGTACAACAAAGATTACACACATTGAACTAGATACCAAAATTTTGAGAGTACTTTACACCGTACCTAATCCACATATAACTTGTTTATTTCAAATTTTTGACAAGAAGCAAAGTTTCCGTGATCAGCATACATGTGAATTGGTTGATGGCATCAGTCATAATTACGTGTTTGTCCAAAAAAATCATCATCTTAGCCACAATGTCATAATTGATTTTGAGATCAATTATATGATTGTAAACTTTTACAAATAAGAACATTGTGTACACTTGGGTGGATTACAAAAGTAATTTTATCATGTCATAGTTGTTTGTTTTAGATTGTTCATTTGATTCAACTTTGAGAGTTGGATGAAGCTAGAGCTAAGAGTTGCAAAACAAACAAAATAAGAGCTATATAGTAATTAATGTAGTGAAAGTTTATACATTGAAGTTTGTACAATGATAATAACACGTGGAAGTATGTGTAGAGTTAAAGTTAGAGTTCAGGGAGCAGTGTTCAAACAAAACCATAATCCAAATGAAACACATTCTTACATATTTTTGTAATTGGTTTGGATATTTAGTTGTTATTGCATTGGTGATGCTTGACCGGTGTTATGATGGAACTGTAAACAAGTAAATTATTTTTTCCCATGATGAATAAACTTTACTTGATATTACAAGAGATACTAAATACTTAATAACTCTTCCCATGATGTTGTTAAATTCTTGATATGGTTATGTGTCAATTTCTCAGCACGTTTCCAAAGCCTCTTGACACTATGCTTTTTCCTTCTTTGGATGAATTAAATTTTGAACAAATCTTCTCATGATATTGTTAAATTTGTGTTATAGTAAATATGCCAATTTTTCAAACAGGTTGCTGACACCTCCTGACACTCCACTTTTTCCTTCTTTGGATGATGAGGAGCGTCCTCCATCCAACCTTGTTATGCGGTGCAGGCAAAGCCAACCTATATCTATTTCAAAGTCTTCTAAGGTAATTGTTCTCTCTTTCTGTGTAATATGCTTATTTATATGGAAAGAAAGGGAAAAGAATTGAAGGTTGAATTCACTTCTAATTTCCAGCTTCCATTTCAGCCTGAGAGAAATCAGAGATCAAACAGAACCAGTGCTAGTCCTCGTAGCTATAGTCCATCCCCTCAACTTGATGTTCGTACACTTCAATCAAGAGGAAGGGCATCTTCTGCTCCTGGTTGTAGTCCTGCTCCAGCATTACGCCCCACAACACCATCAAAAAGATCATGCACTCCCCCAACGAAACCCTCATCCCCAACTGCAAGGTCTGTAACTCCTACACTTCGGAGGTCATCAAGTGGGTTAACATCATCATCACCTAGAAGAAGGGTAAACTCTCCAATTAAAGGAAGCCATGGCAGTTATGCTTCACCAAAATTAAGAGGGTGGCAGCTGAATACTTCTGGTTCCTCTTCAGATGCCCCTCCCAATCTTAAAACTTCTATGCCTGATAGACCAGCGTTATCTTCAAGAGGCTCATCACCTGCATCAAGAAATGCAACAGAGTCTCCATCTATATATAATAGGCGGTCAATGTCACCAAGTACTGTCAGCTCATCACACAGCCATGACTGCGATCACATTAGTCTTTGTAGTAAGGGCTCTATTGTCTCATCTGGTGATGATGATATTGCGTCCTTTCAATCATTGAATGTGGGAATTGGTGTCAGTCCTGTTGGAAACAAAAGTAGAAATTTTGTGAATGATCGAGCTATGGCTTTTCCCAGGAAAACATCCAGGATACCATCATCATCTTCTGCTCCCAAGAGATCCTTTGATTCTGCACTTAGACGGATGGTAAGCTTTGTTTTATAGCTTTCTATTGCGTTTGCTTATTAACCAGATAGCATCAAGAAGTCAAGGATTATTGCTAAAAAATCAATAAAACTAGGATAAGCCACCTTACCTGAGTAGTATTGGATCTAAAAGGCAACATATCCTTGACTATGTAAATCTGTCATGGCTGTTTGGTAGTCACAAAAAAATCAACTGCAACTAAGGGGTGTTGAACAGATTTAAATTGGATAAATTAGTATCCAAATCCATATTTATTTAATATCTAGATAATCCAAATTTATATGATTGTTATTCTGATAACTATCTAAATATGTGAATCTGTCTTTGATATATCCAAATCCTGGAAAACTCATTTAGTATATCTAATTCCGAAAATTCAAATTTAGATAATATTCAAATCACAGAAAAACTCAATCTGAATCTGAAAATCTAAAGTTGAATATAACTATTTTACATTGAGTAGAGAAGACTTAAATTGGATAAACTAGTATCTGAATCCGTATTTATTTAATATCTAGGTAATCCGCATTTATGTGATCACTATTCTGATAACTATCTAAATATGTCAATCTGTCTTCTGAATTTATCCGAATTTGGAATTTGGTCAATACCCAAAGCCTAGAAAATTCATTTAGGATGTCTATTTCTGAAAATTCAAATTTAGATAATATTCAAATAACAGAAAACTCAATTTGAATCAGAAAATCTGAAGCTGAATGTAACTATTTTACATTAATATGCTATAATTATTCAAAAAAAGCTTAATTTGAATATTTGAATCAAGACATCCAAATTAGAATATGATTATTTTATATTAAAATTATAGATATAACTAAAATTATAATGATAAATGATAAATATAAATTATGTTAGATGTGCAGATATCTGATTAGATAAATAAGCAAATTCAAATTGTGATTCTAATTGATGGATATCATGTATATTTTACTCCAATCCAAATGTTTCTTAGATATGAATTTCAACCTACGACTATGATCTGTTTTATTTCAAATTTGGATAGTTTCATGTTAATCAGATTCACATTTGAATCAGACTTTAGATTTTGAATATCTGTTTACAGGCCTGATTGTTCTTCTTGGTGCTCTGTGGTAATTATAATTTGTTGAAAATATGTGTTTGTTTTACCGTGGCATTTTTTGAACCCCTCCTGGTTCTTAGAAGTAATTATGGTTTAATGGTAAGAAATTCTTGTATTATCTTGACATCATTTTCTATCAAAATATATATTGCTCTGTTTTTAGGTTGTACTTTTACCAGTTTCCCCTTATTTGTGCTAGGAAATAATTAAACCTTTAATCACCTGACCAAGAAGATGCACACCGTTGTTTTTTTTGACTTGCCATTCATATGAGGGCTGTAGAGCCTGGCATGTATTTCTTGCATCACCTTGTCAGCTTCCCTGTTATCCTATTGGGTGTGTTTTCTATATTTTTCTAGCATATTTTTGTCATGTTACCAATACTTTGCACTAAACAGGAGAAATCAGTTGCAGTTTTTAAGAATTATTTCAATCTCTAATTTTATGATGTATCAAAATAATTATTTTAGACGAATTTATCAATATAAAACTGAGTACAATTCATGTGAAATTAGTTGATTCAACCTTACCTTTGTTTTTTCTTCTAATTCCTTCATACTGAAATTAGTAACCACTTGATCACCTGGACCTTTATTTTCCGTTCTCTATGATTGAGACACTAATGATTGTGTCTTGCAGGATAAACGCAAAGCTCCTCAAAGTATGTTCAGACCACTTATGTCAAGTGTCCCATCGTCTTCATTTTATGGTGGGAAAGCAAGTATACTGCACCGTCCTATTTTCTCTAGGAATTCTTCTCTAACAACCAGCAGCAATGCAAGCTCTGAGCATGGTGCTAGTGTTGCTCCAGAAGTTGAGTACAGTGAACATGCTGATCTTACTAGTGAATGGGAGAAAACACAGGAGTATAATTTGCAAGAGGAAATTTTTATTCTTGATAAGATGGATGGGATAAAGGAAGATGCTAAACATGAATGCCACCCTATACCATTTTCAATTGATGATGGCATGGATGGAGGTAAGGTGCCTGAGTCAGAAAACAAATATTTTGCCTGTGATCTTGGTCCTGCAATCCCTTCAGTATCTCTTGATTCTCCATGCATTGCTCCTTCCAATGCTCTGTCTGCTTCATGCCAGAGGACAACAACCTGCTCTATCTGCGGGAAGAGCTTTCAATGTGCCAAAGTCAGTGGGAATGCCAACGTTTGTCTAGACTGTGTTGTGAGTAATGATCTTTTCAGTGTAGTATTGAACAATGCCACTCAATTGAGTTGTCAAGAGGAAGATAATCAAAATAAAATGACTGAAGTGGTGGGCAGTTTATATGACAAGTCACAATCAAATTTGGATGTGCCTGAATTTCCTGAAGAAGCTGGCTTAAGTGCAGACTTGCCTTTCCAACATATGCGTAAATCTGAACCAACTGGTATCTCACAGGAGGGTCATGGAGTTCATTTGACACTGGCCACAAAGGAGGAAAACATTGGCAAACAATCTGAGTTGCAGTGGACAAGAGATTCAATACGATCTGTCAATGATTACAAATTTCAACGCTCTGAATCTTTTGCTCCAACTTCAAGGATTGATGGTGCTGAAGGGACTGGTATCTCGGTACTATTGAGAAGATCAAATGGTAGCAAGGAACATGTTTTACAAGGAAGGATGGTTACTGCATCACACATACAATGTGCTCAGCCTTCTTATGCAAGAGGAAATATAAGTTCCACTAGATTGAATAATTCACACAACAGTTCATCAGCTTCGTCGTCTGTTGATTTTGGCAGCAGCAAGGGATCTGTTACACAGGGAAGGATATTTACTACAAATGCACAATGTCCTGAGACTTATACTAGAGAAAATCTGAGCTCCAATAAATTGAGCCATTCATGGAATAGTCGTACAGCTTCTTCATCCCTTGATCTGGACTCACCGAAGAAAATGGAGGAACATTGTCAACCAAGTATTAGGCAAGGTACTGCTGATTGTCTAGAAAGTGTTCCGAGTTTGGACATTCAAAACTCATTGGATTCTCCAATTTGCCATACTTCCCTAGAAGTCCTTGGACAAAGCCATGAGAACAAAGGATGTAGTGGTGTGAAAGATTTTTGTGATTCTGGAGATGCATCATGTTGTAGAACTCTGGAATTTATAAATTGTAGTGATGCACCTTCCTTGTCAACTGAGACAGTTGGTACCAGGGGCAATAGTTATGCCAAGAGTTCCAGCACAATGGATGCTCCTATCTTTGAATCATCAGGTTTCTCTCAGAGTTCCCATGTAGTAGATTATTCTTTGGTGGATGCCCAAATCTGTGGTAGTTCTAACACACATGGTGATTCAGAAATTCAAACAAAAGGAAGGAATGTTACAGATATGGAAGAACCAACAGATGTCACTAACACTGGTAAAGAAAGTGAAAGTAGCATCATTGACAGCAGAGCATATATTGTTACTTCCAGTGAAATGCTATTGCATGATTCCCATGAAAATATAGAAAATTCTCAGGTAGTTTGTGAGAACTTACAAAATTCTAGTACTGATAAAGAAGCATCTAGTCTGCTATCTGTTGTGGTGATAAACAATGAGGTTCAGTCAACTTCCCAACCTGAACCTGAACTTGAAAATCACACAGAAAGTATACAAGGTATGCCAGTGCTTGATGCCTCTGAGAAAATGGAAAGATCACAGTTAGACTGTGAAAACTCACAAGATTCTAGTACCAGTAAAGAAGCATCTAGTCTGCCATCTGTTGCAGTAATAAATGATGAGCTTCAGTCAGCTTCCCAACCTGAACCAGAACTTGACAATCACACCGAAATCATTCAAGGTATGTAGTTGCACGATTTATTCTGTACCTTTGATTATTTCCATATTCTCAAAAACAAATTCTCCCCATGTGTAAACATTCGTTCAGTGTGTTTGCCCTTTTACTGGTTCTATTATATTCCCTGCAATGAGGAAATAGATTTTATTTATTTATTCTCTTTTTCCATAGTTTATTTCCTTGAATTCCATTATGTTGGTTCTATCTGTTGCAACAATTATTTTTATTTGAATCTCTTTATTTGAAAGTATTAAAAGGCAATTTTTGACCCAAAAGTTAGGTTGCTCCGTTGTGACCCAAAAGTCATGGACGTGAATACTAGGAAGCAACCTCTCTATTTATGGAGGCAAACCATTTACAATTGGAATTTCTCTAGATTCCACATTGGTGGGACCTCATGCATTGGATTTTCCTTTTTCTCTTTTATGTGATCCTATTGATTCCATTATCTACCATCTACCATATGGGAACCAAAGAGAAGATGCAGGTTAAAACCAGTGAGCTAGTAATTTTTTTTAACCAGGAAAATGTTCAAACTTTAGTTAACCATACTTTAATAAGTATACTACTATTTCATTATTAACATCATTAGACTTAGTTAACGTATGAATATTTGTACATACTAAAAGGACTTGCATAAACATACTCCTACATATACTAATATAATTATCATCAATCATCCAATAATTTATTTGGAGATTGATAATGAAGTATCAAACACTTTTTTCTATCTTATTTTTCTCTCAATATTTTTTTAGCTTACAACATTTTTTGATTTATGCATATTTTTTCCCTTTCCATGTTTCTCATTGTCCCCCTTTTTTCTCTCCTTTTTCTTTTTTCTCACATGCTCCACACTTTATCCCTTTTTTTTTTTTGCTTATTTCCCTTCTCTCCTTCTCATTTGTCTAACAACTATTTGTCTTGCTTCTACAACCCTAATAGGTGTAGATGTTTATGCAACATTGCAGTAGTAGGAGGTGGTGGCAAGTGATGGAGTTGAGGGGGATGGAGGAGGTCTAGAAGTACTAGCAGTGGCCCAAGTAGTAATAGGTGATGACGAGCAATGGAGTCGAAAGGAGTGGAGGAGCATTGGAGGTAATAGCAGTGACGTAGGTTGGAGGAGCACAGGAATATGACTTGGGAAAGGGTGGATGAACACTAAAAGTGGTGGCAAGGGTGACAAGGATGAAAGTGGAGGCAAGGGTGACAAGGATGAAAGTGGAGCTAAAGATCACAACAACAAAAGAAAGAAGAGCATGAAGCGACACCGACCTTTCTTTGTGTGTGGTTTTTTGGTTTACTGGCTTATTTGATCGTCTCTTCTGCTTACAATTCTTCTTCCTCTTGTCACTCTTTTGTTCACAATTTCTCCACAATAGTGCAACAATAGAAGGAAAAAGGACAAATGTGGAAGCAGCAAGATTGGTTGGGAGGATAGGACAGGGGCCTGCAAGGTTGGCTGACGATGATGGTTGGGAGGAGGGTGTGATTAGGATTTCCTTTCTCTTTATCTAGATCTCTCACTCTTAATGAACTCTTAAAGTTTATGTTTTGATATCATGTTGGAACACCATTAATGTGGTGAAAGTTGTATATCATTCATAAACAATAAGATCTAGATAGGAGATAACATAAAGACAATAAATACACTATAATCAATGTGAGATTAAATCCATTTATAACACAACACTGCTTGGGATCTATATAAAAAGATTCATTTATTCCTAGACTCTAATAATTTGAAAACTTGAATGAAACCTCTGTTAATTAAATCTTGGTAAAACATTTGATCAAATCTCAGTTAAGAAAAAAAATGGCACAAGTTTGAAGATTTTTTCCAAACTTTTCTTCAAACTACTATATATTGTTAATCATATGAAAAATTAAAGAGATGAGATCCAGCCACAGTTTTTTTTTAAAAAATTCTGTTGGTGATGTTTGAGAAGTATTGTAGTTTTAGTAGATCATGTATTAATCCAGAACTTATCATAAGACCAGCCTAAATTTCTAAGTTCCTACCTGTCTTGCAACCTGTAAGCAGAGCAGGAGAGGAATTCTTATGTATTGACTGGCTGTATCAGAAAAGCTGAAGTGAAACTCAATCTCCAGTCAAATGTCTTCTGCCTTCGTTTCTCTAGGCCAGTCTGCTTGCACTCTTCATGAAAGTCAATCCTGAAGATAAAAATTGTGGTGAATCTAGATTTCTTTTTTGAAGGTTGGATGGCTGTCTTTAATGATAAATAAGGACTATATTGAAGAAGCTGAATCCAAACTTGCAATGGGTTCTTGGAAGTACGTCACCTATATGGACTGTCCTAACCATGCTTTTAGATTCTAAAAATGGGTGTGAAGTTGTCAGGACCAAATTGAACGTTTTTCTAATATTTTTAGCAATCTATTTGACTGTGCTGAACTCTTTTTTTTCTGCAGAAAATTCATCTGTAACTGTTGTTGAGAGCTCAAAGGGACAAAAATTGAGAAGCTTGACATTGGAAGAAGTGACTGATACCATACTTTTCTGTAGTTCTATCATCCACGATTTGGCCTACAAGGCTGCAACAATTGGAATTGAAAATGAACAGTCTTCTGTGCCCGATCCTGAGGTTTCTCGGTCAACTGTTGCAATATTTGAGAAACCTGTTTCATATCAAAATAGTCAGAGCATAACGGTTACCAGGCGCACCAACAAATCTCAAAAGGTGAGGAAAAAGTTGGAAAAGGCAGATGGTTTGGCAGATGAGCCATCCAGTGATGCTAAAGTTGAAGAGTTGTACACCACTGATCTCCCTCTCGAGCCTGAAAGCACGATACCTCCAAAGATGGAATCAAAATGCAACTGCACCGTGATGTAGGTGGTATCTGTACCATTGAGCAAAATACACGCAACTAAAAGATGCCCCACAGACATCTTCACTTCTTCCACTTGTAGAGTTTTTGGTTTTCATCTCCTCGCCAATTGTTTGTCAGGAAGCGCCAGATCGTCTCTGGTGGCATATTCATGTAAAATCGACGTCTTTTTTATTCTCAGGGAATCAGAGGTTTGTCTATGACATCCCTTGCCATTTTTGTTCTCATCTATCTGGCCTTTCCTGTGGTGCTCGATTATGTTTTTCTCAATTGCTTATAAGCTGTCCATAATGGCTTCAGTAAAACCATTAAATTATTTCTTCAGTTGATTACAAATTTACAATTGCTTAACCATTCATTCAGATTACGCAGGCTTCTACCATTTGTATGAAGTGATGTTGAAGTAAATCGTACCATTCAACAGGATCTGAGGAACAATAAACTTGTACGGTGGAGTGCTCATCATATTGTCTGGAACCAATCGGCAACAATTCCGTGAAGGTGATCAGAGAATGGCCTGCCTTGAGAATTCGTGTTTGGTTGTGTTTTCAGGGATGGAATTTTACTGACTTGCGTGTATTCTTCCGGTTTATCAATCTTATAAAAGTTTGAAGTCTTTTAAAATCATCTTTCCTAAAAATCTAAGATGCGTTTAATAATAAGATATTTTAATTTTACACATTACGAAAAATTACTCTTTTGATTGGAGCAATATTGGCATTGACAACCTATTTCAATTGGCCTCATCAAGGAGGTCAAGGCAATTATTTGAAAATGCAAAAAATCAAGAATGGACAAATTGAATCATGAAGTTGAATATCAAGGTGATATTCGAACAAACATTTAAAAAACTCAGAAATTTCTCGTATGTCACCAAGTTTAAAAAAGAGCCAACGAGAAAGAATCCACAATTTCTTTTAGAAAAAAAAGAATTTATGTTTAGACTTTATTTGAAAATAAAATTTGTAAGATTTTAACCATATAGAATAATATTTTATTAAATGATATAATGAAAGTAAAGTTTTTACCGTAATTATTTTTAAAAAAATAGAAAAAAAACCAAACAAAACTTTAATTTTGTGTAAAAAAAAATTATTATTTCTCTACCGGCTTCACTGGCGCTTCCATGTCTCCCCGAACATATCCGTCATTCTCTCCCGCTCGTTCCCGCCGATGGAGGACGAAGAGGACCAGGACCACGGCGAAGCCATGGAGATGGGGCAGAAGCCAAGTGGGGCAAGTCCGATGGAGCCGCCAAAAATCAGGCGCCTCGAGGAAGCAGTCGTGAACCGAATCGCCGCCGGAGAGGTCGTCCAGCGGCCGGTTTCGGCTGTGAAGGAGTTAGTGGAGAATAGTCTGGATGCTGGTTCCACCTCTGTATCTGTGGTTGTTAAAGACGGCGGTCTCAAGCTCATCCAGGTCTCAGACAACGGTCACGGGATCCGAGTAAGGCGTTTCACTTGCATCACGTTTCCTGTTGAAGTGATTTTTGGCAGAGATATAGGAAATGCAAAAGGAATGTAAAATCTCTAGTTCAATCTCCACTTCTGATTTCCTAGATCATGGGTTTCATGTACTAGTCATTTTCTAGATTTCACATTGGAATAGCATCGATGAATTAGTTTTTCATTCTATAAGTGTCAGCAATGCCAGAAGACCCCATTTTCCCCTTACTCTCCACGTGTGTCATGAAATCAGTACGAGGACTTGCCAATACTATGCGAACGACACACCACATCAAAGTTATCCACATACGAAGATCTGCAGACAATAAAGTCCATGGGTTTTAGAGGGGAGGCTCTGGCCAGCATGACATACGTTGGCCACGTCACCGTGACAACCATAACCGAAGGTCAGCTACATGGTTACAGGTATCGTAACTTGTTACCAGTCAGAAATATTTCCGTGATGCATTTTGGTCTTACAATGTCGTGCGGATGTATATTAGATTCTTACCTGAAATCGTTTCAGGGCGACATACAGGGATGGAATGATGGAACATGAACCCAAGCCATGTGCTGCCGTAAAGGGGACTCAAATAATGGTTAGACATTTCTAGGCGTTTTATCTGATTCTCCCCTTGAATGGAATGAAATACTTTATTTCTTTGTGCATCATTTGTGTGCTTTTCTTGTTTTTTTTCCATTTTCATGATTTCTCTAGGTGGAAAATCTTTTCTACAATATGCTTGCTCGAAAGAAGACCTTGCAAAACTCGAATGATGATTATGCTAAGATAGTGGATCTGATCAGTCGATTTGCTATACACAATATACATGTCAGTTTCTCATGCAGGAAGGTTGGTAATTGGTTACATATCATGATGATACTATAACCACTTTCTGTGAAAACAAATGTTTATCAGCCAACTAGCCACAATTCTAAATGTAATTTTTTTGATATTTATTTCAGCATGGTGCAAATAGAGCAGATGTTCACACAACTGCCATGTGTTCAAAATTGGATGCTATTGGATCTGTCTTTGGTGTGACCGTTGTTCGCAATTTAATAGAAATAGCTGCCTTTGATGCTAATCCTGATCATGCCGTGTTCAATATGGATGGTTTTATTTCAAATGCAAACTACTTTGCTAAGAAAACAATTATGGTGCTATTCATAAATGGTATGCAGCCACTGGATATAGACACTTTTCTGGTACCTAACAATTTTGAGCATTTGTTCCGACAGAATAGTTGCATATAAATTGGTATTTTCTTTTAATTGAAGTTAATAAGTCACTGTCAGTGATATGGTGCATGAAATTCTTCTAATTATAACACAAACGTAAACCAAAAATTTTCATTCCTGAAGTATGTATACTTATGTTTTGTAAAAACACTCTGAATCAAAGGTATGAGTGCACTTATCTTTGGTTTTCATTTCTGTGATGTTACATGCAGATTCTATGATCTATGCAGTTGTTTTTAGAAACACTACTAGAATTAGAAACGACAATATTGCATTATGATGCCAATATGGTCCCGACAGTTTCCTTCAATTGTGATTTCATGATCTGTAGTGGCAGGCTATGGGCTTTTGTGTACACTGTTCTCTGCTGCATAGTCATTTATTTGGAATCTTGATTTTTTCCTCCTGTTTCAGTTAGGTTAGTTGAGTGTGCATCTTTGAAAAGAGCCATAGAAGTTGTGTACTCCGCTACACTACCAAAGGCATCTAAGCCCTTCATCTACATGTCTATTCAGTTGCCACCCGAGCACATAGATGTAAACATGCATCCTACAAAAAGAGAGGTAAGTTTTGCATATTATATTATTCCAGAAGAATGATATCTCTGAGAATAAATCGCACACATTTGGTGAATCCTTTTCCACTTTTCCTACTTCTCCTTAGTTTGTTATTAGCACTTAAAAGGACTACTGAATAAAGGAATGATGTGGCAGTAAATTACTTTATACTTTCAAACATGATGATTTCTTTGTCCACCATTGAATATGATCAACAAGTGATTTCCTTTTACATCTTTACATGTGAGAAGTTTTCTTTCCATCTTTAGGTAAGCTTGCTGAATCAGGAGAGCATTGTCAGTACCATACAAAATGTGGTGGAATCCAAGTTGTTGAATTCTAACACCACACGGATATTCAGCAGTCAGGTTCATATGCTACTTGTTGTGTTTGCCAATTTATATTTTCTAACACCTTTTCTGCCTCTGCAAGCAAATTTGTGGATCCTACATCCATCTCCAGTACTGTAATTTTACTCTTCATACTTTAATTTTACTCTTCATACTTGTGTCTGCTGCATTTAGTTCAAGAAATTCACAAACCATGATTCATGCAGATATGGAGACCTTATCCATTTCAAAGTTCACCATTTAGAATTTGTTGTATACCGTTCATTTTACTGTTTTATGACTTTATCTGTTTCTATATAATCTTTAAATGCATTCAGTCTTTAATAGCGTGATGAAGGCAAGTGCATCCATAAGATTAAGATACTTAATGGAAACCATGGAATTCAGAAAAACAAAAAGTTTTTTATGAGGCTCTAACAACAAAAATAGATATAGGGAAAAAAAAAACTTTAAACCATATTTAAAAAGAGAATATTTAGTCAATCCTATCTGATTAGATCTTAAAAGAATGTGATTAAATATAAAAAGGAAACCACTTATTATCATTGTGAAAATAAATATCAAGTGTATAGTGTGGGTTTAGTCTTACATAGGTTATGATATTTTGTATTTGTTATGTTACTTGTAGATATAGAAGCTTATGCTTTGTTAATGACATGCAACTTCTACTCCTTTCTCTTATGTTCTCATAAGGTATCAAAGTAATAGGTTTTAAGAGTCTAAAAGTGTGCATAATCAAGGTAGAGGGCAGAGGAACTTAGTCGACCCTCCTCCCAGATGCCCAATGTTATTGTCTCTTTATCCTTGATGTGCTTAGATGGATGTGTGTACATTCTTGTCCCTTTTGCATGCCTTCCTTCTAGTTCTCCTGTTGTCATCACTCATGGGTGAGTGTCATGCGATCCCTACATTCCTTCTTGGAAGTTGTTCTCCTTGTGTTTCCTTCATCTTGATGTGGCGATGGTATGACCCCTTCGAGGGTTGTCTCCTCTACTGTAGCCCTTTTGAACTCAATTTCAACTGTTCGGTATGGCAGCAATCTTTGTAAATTGTCATGGATTTCATGGGTAATTAATTGTTTTGAATGTTTGTGATCAGTATCACCTTCTGTGTGGATCAATTTTTAGATGAATATGTCCTATAATCCAAAAGATGTTTATTTGACTAGGAAGCACATGCACTTGGTTTGATGGTTGGGACTGAAGGAGACATGACACGTATCCTTTCAAATCCTAGGATTGATTTCTTTTTCCTTGATTTACATTGATATATTTTATTGGTTTTGATGTCATCTCAACTATAGGCATTCAAAAAAAAGTAAGTCTATCTTGTCTCTAATAACACATTTTCTAGCATTGCTGAAGTAACCTTTTCATGAAATGCTACAAATGTCTCTGAAATGATGCTCTATTTATTACATTTTGTTCCTAATACTGGAGCGGTGGTAAGCTAAGGTAGAAACATAACATGAGAAAGATACAATATATTAGTAAATAAAAAAATTAAACGAAAACAATATTGCCATCATTGCAAGTAGGGATTTTGGTTTCAGGGCTGGTGGTAAATATCACTTTTATTGGCTGTCTCAATTGTTGAGGGTATTCTTCTTACTTTGAGGTTCTTACATTTTTCTGTCAAAGGAAAACAAAGATTTTGACAAATTTTACAACTTTTGCTTCACTTTTTCATTTTACAGTGGCAATATTACTCGCAATTTTTTTTATCACTGGACTCTTGAATATTATTTATTCGTTGTTTGTTGTGGATTGCCAAAAAGTTTGTTTATTCTCAAGAAAGTATTTACCTATTGCACGTTGTTTTCCTTTTTTTTTCACTCTTATGATCATATAATTGTGCAAAATTCTCTTCTTGTGATATATTTTATACACTTAATTCAATGAAGACATGCATTTGACAGATCATAAATTCGTCTGGACTCTCTCTTCTGAATCCAAGCAAAGGAACCACGGTCAACTCCCCATCTTCTGGTAATCTTCATTTCATTTACATATATTTATACATTATTTGTTCAAAACAATTAATAGGAGTTCTCTTGTTCTCCTAATTTGCTGGACTTCTGATGTTTCATTGCTAAATATCATGTAACAGGAACGAAACTTGAAAAGGTCCCAGTCAATAAAATGGTTAGGACAGACTCAAGAGATCCAGTTGGAAGGCTTCATTCTTATTGGCAAGAAAATCCTGCTCCAAATAATGAAAAGAGATCTGACTTGTCTTCTGTGCGGTATGATCATTGTATCGGACTTCCTGTTCAAAATTTAAAATTTAGGCAACTGGTCCACCTCATCAATAACTATACTCTTTATATGCCTCAAAGGGCAACTTAATCTACTTTGTGATTGTGATTTACAACACCACATTGTCTTATTTTATCTAAATTAAGTTTCTGCTAGAGCACTTTCTTAAATGGTTAAACCTATTTCACTATTTTCGCTATATGATTTTAGTGAGGATTGGTTATTTTCAAGCCAAGCACCTTTCACAACTACAGGATCCCACCATGATCATAATTTCTCATTCCTACCATTTTACTTTTTATCTTTTCCTGATTGGTCCCAAGAGTTTCCTTGAGAAGTAATCTTTGTTGTTGCAACCACCTGGGGGAAGAAAATATTTTATTTTGGGCTTGTTCACACTACCATCATGAAGATTGAATAGATTTTTTTATTTAATTTATGCACAGGATTGCTATTCGACAAAGAAGGAACCCCAAGGAATCTGCAGATTTAACTAGTCTTCATGAGCTCCTACATGAGATTGATAAGAACACCCACTCTAGTGAGTTATGACTCGAACGATTTTTGACTTGCATATTTATAGAAATGAATTTCAATGATATCTTTTGTTTATATCAATTTTAGGTCTTTTGGATATTGTCAAAAATTACACATATGTGGGAATGGCAGATGATGTTTTTGCTTTAATTCAACATGACACACGTCTTTATCTTGTCAATGTGGTAAATGTGAGGTAAAAGATGTTATACTCAAATTATTTAGTTTTATCAATTTTTTTAGTTGTTTGTAGATAAGTTGTGCAGATTATCATATATTTAGTTTATTTAAGGGGGGTTTGTGCTTTCGAAAATGATAAGAAATGATGAGAAATGAAAACAGTGGGAATTCAATTCCCATTGTAGAGGTGTTTGTGTGCTTCTTTCTTGTGAGAAATTTTTTCTCATGGGAAAGTGATATATAAGGAGGGATGATAAATTTTTTCCAATCTCAACCTTCAAGAAAGGATGAGAAAAAACACACTCATGCTTAATGCGCTTGCTTGCCCTCTCACGTCCCTTTGCCACTTGCGCCCACCTGCTCACCACTCATTCCCACTCATCGCTTGTTGCTCGTGCTCGTGCCCTTTATTCGTCATCTTGCCATTGTCCTTGTTGTAAGGAAAAGCTCCACAGTTGTCTTCATCCGAAACCTTTGCATTGCAACCTGTTAATGAAAAAACCTTCATTCGCAAACACGACCCTCGATGATTGAAATCGAGTTTGTAGCAGCTCCATCTAACTATGGTCAATGGGTTTGCTAGCGTTGATGAAGAAATACTAGATTAAACGAAAAGAAAGAAAATGGAAGGGTAAAAGATGGAAGAAAAATAAAGGAAAAAAAATTGAAGGAGAGAGAAGTTTTTTTTATTAAAATGTTTATTTACGTGGATATTACTTTTTATGAAGGGAATATTGAATATTTTAGTTTACAAAAATGTCTTGTAATATTTTTATTAAAGTACTTATTTTTAACGTAATAATACTATTTATTAAAATTATAAGGTTAATTATCTTAAATTCTAAAATTATTTATTTTTTAGAATTTTAATTCTTGTGAATTCCTATATCTGCACAAATACTTGAATTTTTAATTTTGTCTATTTTCTGTTACATGCACAAATACCTTCATTAGGATTTAGTTTTTCGTCATTTCCTATCATTTTTATTTCTTGTCAAGAATTAAATTTTCATTGTTTATTTTTTCGTTATTTTTGTGCGCACAAACCTCCTTAGTTTGCTTCTTCTAGTCGAGGGAACAGTAACAAGATCAGTGACTGTAATGAACACCTCCACATTCTAGCAGACTCTCCTTTCTAAATGTTTTTATATAATCAGATCTTGCTTATTTGACTTTGAAGATATCTATATATCTGAATGTTATGAGGATGCAGGAAAATTTTAACATGTTAGTTTTAAGTGATTTTTCCTATATCTTTTGAACTTTTGGTCTCACGACAAAATCATGAACAAAGCCACTGTTGTTATCATGCTGTTGTTTTTTGCAAGGGAAAAATCATAGCTTTGTCATTCATCTGTTGTAACATTATAAAACTGTATATGTTATGCCTTACTTTTATTTTGACAATTTAAAAATCACTTGTAATGTTGATGAGCTTTATTGATGGTTGGCTGTAAGGTTGCATGCAGCTAGACCCTCTCCAGGTCTTACATTGGTGAGGGTCTCCTGGCCCCTACATTAGGTTCAACCCTTTAAAAGAACACTTGGAAGAAGTAAGCCATCAAAAAAGTGAGTGACTGTTATTAGGAGAAATACTATTCTGCGTGCCATCATCTCTATGGGCAAATCGTGTGCTTGTTCATCCGTGATTAGAATTTCTCAACAAAATTGGGAAAATATGATTTCATTTCCTTTTTGATAAATAACTACAATGAATCAACAGTTTGCAATGTCATATCTGATGGTTGGCTGAGAAGACTTGCTCACTAGTACTTAGCAGGATATATTCTATGGTTGCAAGTTGCAACATGTTAACATATCAGTTATTTTTTTTAACAGACCGTTCCCATGACTGAAAGGAAATACATGTCTTACCTTTGTTTATTTGTAGAATGATTTTTTTGCATGGTATCTAACTGGTACGTATCTTTATACATTGTGACATGTTTCTCACAGATGTGTATAGAATAGTAATGCAGTTGATAAGTGGTTAAAAGGATGTTTGCTTCTTCTACAGTCGTTGATAGTTGGGGTGTCTTCTTTCATATTCGTAAACATTTTTTATTTTTTGTTTTTTTCTCAGCATGTCAAGTTTGTCTTCAATTGTGACTTCATAAGTATTCTTTTTTACTTCATACTAAAAATCTCTTAGTCATTAACATTCAGAAAAAAATTTCACACATTTACCATGCTTTATGCTGATTTTCTTTTGCTGAGTTTTATCATTCACAGTTATGTTGACAGGGCATTCTGTTTTCCTTTTTGATCAGCAAGGAACTTATGTACCAGCAAGCTCTACGTCGGTTTGCACATTTCAATGCCATACAACTCAGTGACCCAGCTCCAGTTCGTGATCTGATTCTGATGGCACTTAAAGAAGAAGCCAATGATGATGGGGATTTGGACGAGATTGCAGAAGTAATTTCTTCTGTTTGTGAATAGTTACAAGCTATAATTAGCTTCTATAGTTGTCATCCACACAAGTTGGAAGCCTGGCTTTTGAATTATCATTTTGAAAGATTAGTAAATACAGAGGATAAGAGAAATTAAGATAAGATATGATTTTATTAGGAATAGGGTAGGTTGCACCTATTGAATATAAATAAGAAAAAATCGGCTTTAGGTGGTTTAATCATATCTTTAGGAGTTTAACAAATGCATCAGTTAGGAGAAGAGAATTACGTAGTGTAAAAGAAATTGAAAGAAGTAGAAGTAGACTATTATTTAGTTAGGAATTATAAGAAGAATTTTAAATTTATGTAATTTAACTGAAAATTTGACTATGAATAGAAATGGATGAAAGAAAAAGATTCATGTGATTGATCCTATGTAGCACGATTATGATTTGGATTGCTGTAGTAGAGTAAATACAGAAGATATTTCTTTCTGTTATTGACTAGAAAATTTGGTGAGGTGAAGTATTTTAAATTTTTTTTCACAGAAAGGCTTGACTTTCATTATTCGTCATTTTTGTTACCAGATGAACACAGAGTTGCTGAAGGAAAAGGCAGAAATGCTTCAGGAATATTTTTGTATTCACATAGACCAACAGGGGAAGTTGTTAAAGCTTCCTGTTGTACTCGATCAATATACTCCTGACATGGATCGTGTCCCAGAATTTTTGCTGAGTTTGGGTAACGATGTATGACATAGCTTTTGTTTTCTGTAATTAAATCCTGCCTCTGAAATAAGGGATGGACGTTCCTTGTTTCCTAATTCCGTGCATAATTCTACAACTCAAAGCCTTTGACATGATCCACATTTTTTTTCAATAGGTTGAATGGGTTGATGAGAAAAAATGCTTCCAGACACTTTCAGCAGCTATTGGAGACTTTTATGCCATGTATCCACCTATCCTACCCAACCCATCAGGTGATGGGGTTCAGTTCTACAAGAAGCCAAAGGGGTTGTTTGATGATGCAGCTGATGAAACGACTGAGGCAAACGGTTCAGGTATAAATGTAGTGTCACTTTAGTCATTTTGGAATTTCACTAATTAAGTTCAAGGAGGTTTCTTTGATGGATATTATTGTTTGAAATTCTTTGGCAAAACAAAATGTTATCTTGTTATATCATTGTGTATCTTACAATCATGGTGAGGTGTTAAGTTTTTGGGCAGAGATTCCATATTATCCAAATTTATAAAAATATTGCCAGAAGGATACTTTAGTGGCATGTTATCAACTATATCAGATCATATGGCTTTCCTTTTTCCTTGTATCTCAAGGACCACGTTTGAGTTTCCTATTTGTTATTCTTTGTATATACTTTGCCAATGCAGTGATCCTAATGTTATGGTTGAGTTTACATTTTTTTAATGTTTCAGATTTTTTTTTCCTCATTTCTTGGAAGCCATCAAACAAATTGTATGAGTCAATTGACAAAATCAATGTATAGAAAGATTTCAGGACTTATATCCCAAAAGAGGTATGCAAAGTATCCTATTTCTATGGTTTGCAGAAGATCAATAATGATTTCATGTTGTCCAACGAGGAGGCCATTAATGTCATTACAATTCTGGGGTTTTTTCGTATTATCATGGGTTTGAAAATTAACATCCAGAAATCATGTTGATCGGGTGGCTAGATTACTTGGATGCAAGTTGGTTTCCTTTCCAAGTTTTCATTCACTTGAGTCTTCCTTTGAATCATAAATCTATCAGAAGAACGTGATTGGGATTACGAACAGATAGATTTCATAAGAAACTGTTGGGGTGGAATGGTCTGTACCTTCAGCATCACCAAATGCTGTCCTCTCAAATCTACCCATTTATTGTTTATCCATTTTTAAAATCCTTAGGGTCTGGACTAGGGTTAGAGATCTGGGATCTTTCAATATTGCACTTTTAGGAAAACGGTTGTTGAGATTCTTGCACGTTTTCGCACTTTGTTGTGGCAAAATGTAATTATCAGCAAATGGAATGGTGGGAGATTTTTTATGGAAAAATCTACCCCATTGTCCAATGTAATGAGTGTCTAGAAATTTATTATGTAGACCAGCCGATTGGTAGAAAAAACAGAGCTAAAGATCCAACTGAGTGGTGACAGATGGTCCAGATTTTGGTGGGTTATCTGGTTGGGTGATGATACCCTAAAGGGAAAATTCCCAAGACTATTTTCTTTGTCAAGGTTTCCTGAATCCCAAGTAGTAATATTAGGAGGGCATTGTTCCTACGAAATCAAACTGAGAAAGGACCTGCGTGTTGGAGTTTTTTTATGTACTCAGCCTTCCGTCAAAGCTTAGCAAAATGTTTCTGAATTCCAATATGGTGCTCTAGATAAGGCAACCACACGTAGTTGGAGTAGAGCTTGGTGGATAGATGTTGGGATTTGTCCAGAGACACGTAATGTCTGTCTGTTGAGACCCTTTGGGATGTCTGGTTGAAAACAAGAAATCTAAATGGTCTGAAAATAAAATTTTGATTGATGACACTACTTGCTATTTGGCGGGCTCCATGGAAAGAGAGGAATTAGAGGATTTTAATTAGGAAACAGATGGATTTTGTCAGATGGAAGGGTTAGGTTTTTGAAATGACATCGGATTGGTCTAAAGTATGACCAGAAGTAATGATGCCAGAAACAAAAATTCGGTTCTATTTAGGTCCTGTTTGGCTGATTCTCTCTTAGAATAACTTACATGGTTTTCTTGGATCTGCTCTGCTCATAGACCTTCTGTTTGTTTGTTGGTTAAGAAATTTTTTTTTCGTTACTGTCTTCCAAAAAACAAAATCGTAGAGGATTTTGATATCATACAATTTTTTGTTTTCCTCAATTAACATTTCATGGGAGTTGTTAAAAATCAAGTTGTAAGACACCGTAGATCTTTGCATTACTCTGATTATGTATTTTTCCTTTACGATTGTTTTGACTCCTCAAATTTTATGACCATTTATTCCAATGGTTTCCAGGTGGAGTTGGTGATGAAAAGGAGGAAGCTCACATTAATTTGCTTTCAGAAGCAGAGACTGCATGGGCCCAGCGTGAATGGGCAATCCAGCATATTTTGTTTCCATCCATGAGACTTTTTCTCAAGCCACCTACTTCTATGGCTACAAATGGAACTTTTGTGCAGGTTTGCTCCAAACTTGTAAATGGCTTCTTTTCCACACGGTACCCTTTTTGTTCAAGTGGATGGCACTTGTTTGATAATTTAGTCGTAGCCTCCTCAATGACCATTTAGATGAAGCAAACATATCAAATCACATGTAAATAACAACACTTTAAACCAATAAAAATCGACAAGATGAGGTTAAAACACGTTCATGTATCAGACGGTAACCAATAAATGACGGATGTCACTTGATTATGGAACGGGCTAGATTGTGTCCATAGACTTAAACCTGAGATAAAGGTTGGTCTTTATTAAGTCTGTCTGCTGATGCAGGTTGCTTCGCTGGAAAAGCTCTACAAAATATTTGAAAGGTGTTAGGTCGTTTATTTCTGCGGGAAAGTGGAGTTTTCAGACTGCAAAGAGTTGCCGATCATCATATAAAAAAGTGGAGAGTTTTAGCGGCTTCTTGTCAAATTTTGTCTACTTGGTATGTGAGTATTGCTTTAATGATGAATCTGTCTACCTCCTCTGTAACATCAAATGTTTTTGAGGTCTATGCCTTTAGAAAGAAAATTATAATCTGTAAGTGCCGCATCAAACTCATATTAGGCTTACAAACCATGCGTAAATTTTATAATGAAAAATGTTTGGTGGTGCCACAAGAAGAACTTCCTGATGGAGGTGCTATTTAATTTTTTAAATTATTCATATATTATTTGAGGTGAGTTTTTGTTGTATATCGAAATATGTGTATATGTATTTGTGAACTAACTAATGACTTCGAATCTTTTTTCTCAAAAAAAAGCTTCATTTACATTGGCATTATGGCAATCACATTAAAATAATACATCAGAAGAATGGTTATTACATTTCAAGTAATATCATAAAATCCATGAACTAAATTATTGCTCATGCTCCACATTGAACCAACGCGGCATCTAATCCCTAATCAAGTTAGTCTCAACACATTTTGAGTCCTTTGTTGAAATATTTTATATAATGTTTTATGTGTAATTTTAATATTATGTAAATTTTATTTTATTAAAATTAATTGACTAATAAGATGATCTTGTGCACATTGTTTGAGACATCTGACCTAGTCGCATGGGTAGTCGGGACACCAAAAAGACTTTTGCAAAGTCGTTCAACCAAAGTAGCGTTTGGGTGGCGGCAGCAGCCATGCCATCGCTGCCGCACACAAAATACCTAATCCTCCCGCCGATGGAAACATAGTTTGAATTTCTTACCTTTTTTTTTTTTTTAGAAAGAAATAACATAATTTGAAAGTAATAATAATATTTTTTAAAATTATAATAAATAATAAATAAAATAAGTAAAAAAATATATATAATATTTATTATAATAATACGATGATAATATTTTTTTTGAAAGTTACGATGAATAATGTGTAAAATATGTAATAGAATAATGAATAATATTTATTATATTAATGTGGGAAGTTCAAGCGCTGTGGCTACAGAAAAATCCCCCAAGTAACATACATTTGCAAGCTGGAGATAGATGCTTGTTCGCTTATCATTCCAGCCGTCCACCGGGAAGATCTTGGCCGTTGGATCAGTCGTCGGTGGCCATCCAAGGGCTGCGGTGTAACCGTCTTTCTCGCTATGGCATTACGTCGTAATACGAAGAGAAGACGAGAGATTCGTATTTTTTTAAATATAATAAATAATAAAAAAGTTAAATGTTTTATTTTTTAATATTTTTTAAAGACATAAATTTCTACGTGTCTTCTTTTGCTGCTTTATTTTGGTACGCGCCTTGATTAATTATGATCGATAATACAAGAAGATACGAAACGATAGGCACATAATCAATATTCAATTGATCTCTAATTTGGGACCTTATTCTAAATTCATCTAATATGTTAATCAACTGATTTTTTGTACTTGCTCCTTTTTCATTCACCTATTAATTAAGTTTTTCTTAAATATATTTGATAACTGGGTATTTTAACTCGAGCAATCATGAAGTTAAACTGTATTGAAATTACGTAATAAATTATAAAATAAATATTTATGTATAAAAATTTATATAATAATACTAACATATTTATTGAGAACCGAAATTTCTCAATTCGAAATACACCCTTAATCTGCAGTGTGGTTACAATTTAATTACTGTAGTTTTCTGATTAATTCACGAAAATTATTTGTACGTCCGGTAATGGTCACCGGTGTGTCAGGGCATTTACGGAATACAAGAAATGTTGCTTCTGTCATCGATTTCAATTTATTAGTTCATTTTTGGTGAAATTTATTAAGGTCTACTTTTATTACAGTAAAAATTCATGGTCGCATATAGGCTAGGACCTGTACGTGAAACTTGCAAGAAAAGAAAAGAAAAAGATTAAATTTTAGTTATTCAATGTTAACGCCTATAAAAAAATTATCATAAATATCAACATACAGACCTTTCTGAATTTATTATTACAAGTAAAATGAGCGTGCTCCACGTGAAAATAAAGCAAAAAAAAAAACGGCTAAAAGAAAGAAAAGACTGAAAAATATTTTTTTTTCGATTTTCGTTTTCAAAATTTCCAATGACACAAATCTTCTTTTCTTTAAGTGGTAGGTAGTTTTCTAAAAAAAATATATATATCAAAATTTTCATAAAAAATTATTAATAGTAAAAATTACACATTTGTAATTTTGAAAAGTGATTTTGGGAATGGGAAAAAGTGATTTTCAAGTGAATGATTTTAAAATGGAAGGAGGGAAAAAGATATTTTGATAATAAAAAGAGTATATTAAAAAATAAGAATCTTATAGTATAAATAAAAATACTTTTAAAAATTAAAAATAAGAAAAAATAAACAATACCTAAAAATTTTTAATGCAGGCAATTTTGGAACATTGGATCTAATCTACAGTACCTTTTAGGAACATTGGACCGGGCCCATGACGGCCTAATTAAGTTCGGTAGACCACCTGATCGTAAGCTTTTTGCCGTAACGTTTTAGTGACGGGCCCAGTCGAGTCATTCCCTTCCCGGCAACGTCATGGGCCGGTCCAGTCAGGGTAACAAAAGGTCCACGGGGGCTCGGCGTCCTGCCACGCCGGCAGACACGTGCGATCCTTCCGTCCACGTGAAAATATAGAACGTGGGAAGGAAATTTCCACGTCACTTTCCTTCGGTATAAATAAGACGAGCGAACACCGGGAACAAAAAGGCCTCCTTGGTTGCCGGGGCGCGTAGGACTCGAAAACGAGCGCCATTTCTTCGCTTCTCTTCCCCATTTCCCAGCTCCTCCTCCCTTCCCTCTCTCCCTCCTTTGCGCTTCACCTCATCCTCCCTCCCCTTCCCTCTCTATCGTGACCATACCGGTTTCTTCTCTCTGACCGAGGCCTCTCCCTGTCTCGTCGTCTCTTTTTTCGCACGAGTTTCGTGTTGGGAGGCGACGAAGTTGGAGCCGGGGACGGCTTATCTTTGGCTTCCATCGCGCCCGAGGTTTGCGTCCTTAGATTTTTATATTTCGTCTTTTTCTTTTTCTTTCTTTCTGTTTGGTGGTTTTAGTGATGTAATGTTTCGCTTTGAGATTTCGGTGTAGATGTTCGTTTCGGAGGTGTTTTGTGGACGCATTTTGCGGTGAAGGGAGTGGATGGGGTTATTAAGGCTTCCTGCGGAGGGGTTTCTGGGTCAGTTGCTTATGCTTGTTCAATGTTTTTTATGATGCAAGTTGCAGGATTGTCGGTAGGCTGAACGAGCATATCGGCCTCGGTAGTCTGTATCTCTGTCGGTTGAGCGTGAGGTTATGAATCTAGGGTTTGGTTTTTTTGGTTTTGTGTGCCGTCTGTTTGCAAATTAACTAATATGCTGCCTGATTCTTTTAACACATTGCAACTGTCATTTTGGAAGATTATTTCGCAGACAACTATTTGATCACGGAGATTCAACTTATACATGTTTTAATCACCTCGCTTTTTTTTTTTACTATATCGTGGGTTGAAATGCACTGTGGTGCAGAAAAGATGTTGATTATGTTTTCTGTTTTGTATTTGCTATAGTTTACGGAGATTGAAACATGTCAACTTGTTAAAAGAATTGTTAATTGTCTATTTTGCTGTTATCAGGTACAGGCTTTGCATTGAAGCAAAACTTAAAAGGAAAAACCCTAGCAATGCCCCTGTATAAGAGAAAGCCTTTCGTTTTAGTGGAACCACCTAAAGATCTGGATCCTAAAGAGAATGTTTTTCAAGTGCGATTCACAAAGGAGATTTTCAAGGACTATCAGTATCTTTTTTCCGAAATCAATCTGTTGTTCTATGATTTGAACTTGCCATCATTTTCTGCTTTTTTCTTATGGAAAACATACAAATCCTTGTCACTTGAACTCCATAGATTGCAGCAATTGTAAATTACAGGGAGATTACTCTTCACATTGAATTATTAAGTGGTTGTAGCATATGTGATTTTCTTGCATTCCTTAACATAGATCAGGGATTATTTGAATAGATTGAATCTTTACCGACAGAGAGTCTGGACGTGCAAATTTACTGGGAAAAGTAGTTTGACCTATGAAGAAGCTTTAGTGTCAGAACACCATGCAACAGAAAAGGTTCAACAGATGCCCGAAGAGTTCAAAGCACCTATATTACATATGATTCAATTTAGTAAGATTCTAATTTTATAGCTACTGGATGATGACATTGAAAGGGAAATTGGCTTGTGTTTATTATTTTTTATGTAATTTTTAACATTCATTAGGTGTCTAATTTTTCTTTGCATCATTTTGATGAAATAGTCATTTTTATTGCTGGAGTCCTTTGTGAGCATATTTGCAGCACATATTTTTGTCAGCGTATCTATGTTTATGCCTCAATTGAATTTAGTGAGAAGTATAAATGATAGTGCCCATATTCTCAAAAACATGAAAGCTATTGTTCAAATTCCCATAATACATGATATTACATTTATAATTGCAATCAGGGACCAGTCTTACAATAAATTACATGATATGCTTATCAATTTAAGTGGGATGGAATGTGACTGTATCAATATATTGTATATTTTATAGCGTACCACTTGATGCTATTATCAAATGTTGGTGACTTTGGCTGGTAGCAGGTTCGTGGTAATGCTCAGAATCCTTGTTTTGGAAACTACTCATCTATTGTAGACAAGGCAAAAAGGTGGCCAGATTTCACAATTTATATTACAAATTTCTTCAAACATGGCACATTTTATCAATTGAATTTTTGATTGATGTATTTCCCATATAAAATTTATGTTTATATTGAAAAATGTGAAAAATGAGATATGATTATAATAATCTGTTGGATTGCAAAGCATAAAAGGTCTATGACATCACATGAGCATTGTTGTTTAGATATTTCATACAAGTTTTTCAAAATCATGTTTGTGTGTGTCCAAAAAAGCTCCGTCATTTTGTGTTTTGCAGTTCTACTTACCATCTGCAAAAAGCCAAATTTCAATTTGTTCTCCCTATCAAACAACCAATTCATTTTCAGGCAAAGGGATTTTAAAACTACAGACATTGCTTTTAAATTCTTCTAGTTAAAATGGTTTCTTTCGGTCAGCTTTTTATTTGATTATAGGTAGCTTTGTAGTTGAGGCATCCCTCATGCCTATGAAGTTAAGGGCATCTATATAGATATTATACACTTATTGGCTCTTCTTGATGTGCGTTTTTACTGTTTTGTTGAATTTTCTACACATATTTCTTAGAGTTTGTTTATCATGGGGCATATTTGTTCACTTCTATTTGAAGCACTTTATACATTTTATCTTAGATTTCTTTTTCTTTTTATTTGTGAGTAATTGAAAGGCGAAATACTGATGTATGCTTTTGTCGTTTGCAGGTACTCTCAACTTGCATGATCTTGTGAATAGAGTTCATGCAAATCTGCAGAAGCATTTTTTTGAGGGGGCGGAGTTGCATGGGAGGAAAGATCAGTCTCTCTGTGCTTGCAAAATCATGAAAATTCTGAAGGGTTCTGATGGTGTTCTGTATGAAGTTGGTTGGCTTGATGAAAATAAGAAGGTGATGGACACCTCCATCATCAATGCAGATTGTCTTATGCACAAAAGGCCACCAGTTAGTAGAAGTATGTTGAAATCATTTATAAGTCAATCAACTTCTCAAAATTCTCCATGGAATGTTCAAGAGAGGTTGGCAAGAAAGTATCAGTTACCAGTTGAACTTCCTAAAGAGTTACAAGATAAGCTTATAAATGGAAACAAAAATATTCGAAGCAACAAAATGAATGCAAATAGGAAACCTTTTCTGGTAAGCATGTACCCTGTTTCTGCATAGGAAAATGTAAGAATGACAAAGTTTTTAAATTTTCTTTGTTTTGCATGCAGGATGGTAAAGGAAATGGACTTAACAAGGAAAGTGGAAAATCTCACTTGAAGAATGACACAGGTTAAGATAACATAAACATATTCATCGTTTTACTATTTTTTAGGGTTCGTTTGTGTACGTAGAATTAGACGAAAATAAATTGATGTAACTTCATTTCTTGAGTGGAATTGAATTAGATGGAAATAAATTTTGTACAGAAGTGTTTGTGTATCTTTCAAAATTAAATAGAATTGAATTAAAGAAATATTATTGCATATAATTTAAATTATTTAATTTTAATAAAAAATCACTATCAAATTGTCATTTTAAAATTATTTATTTATCATAGATAACAAATATAAATGAAGTTCATAACATAAATAGATTAAAACAACTGATCTCAAATAAAATACATGTATTTTTTCAAATGAAGTTCAAATGTTTCTATTTGCTTACATCAATTTCATTATCTTTTTACGCATTTCATCTGCGAAGCTCAAGTAGATAATGAATTTGAAATGTTTTAGTATACCTTATGTATGAATTTAATTATTATGCTTTACCTTATATGAACGGTACTAGTAGAATTCATTTGAATTAAATTTCGCTGGCACGAAAACCTCATTCATGGGAATTAAATTCATTTTAATTCAATTCCCATGAATTTCACCAGCACAAACACCTACTTATTTAAAAACATATCATTGCTTCTAAGCATAGAAAGTTACATCACTTTTTTGATGGATAATTGGATATATGATTGCAATTTTTTATTTAAAGTAATCTTGTTGTGAAAGAAAAACTATTATAAGTGAAAAACTTCAAGAAACAATGTCAAGTTTAAGATTCCTATACCTTCATCTATTGAAAATATCAAACTATAGGTCTTCTGTAGTGACCATTTTGATTTGGAAAATAAATACCTTTAAATGTTACGATTTATGCATTTGAATTAGTTATCAAAAATTAAGGGCTTTGATACCCAACAAAATTGACATTACTTTGGGTTGCATAGACTCTCTCTTAAGTTGTTTGTCTCTTTTATACCATCTCTCTCTCTCTCAACTTTAAGCCACATTTTTGAATGTGTAAATCTTATATGCTTTTCCATTCAACAATTTTTTAGGCCTTTCTTTTGAATCCTGGCAATTGTAGTGCTTCTGCTGTGTTGAACAATTGCTTTAACTTAATATGAGCAACTTATATTCTTGGGTTATGTTTTCAGTGACTAGAAATTTGTAAGGCTTATGTTGTTGGGGTGCCTAATTAGAATCTCGCTCAGCTAACAACAAACTGGCAATTTACCTGCCTACCAACAAACTAGAATGTCATTCATTCCTAATCATTTCCTTATAATAGTGTTTAGAGTTTACCCACCAAAACTTAACACTCTTCATTGATGTGGTAAAATGCATGATCTACTTGTCTAGCAAAGTTAAAATTCATGGAGTGGAAGTTCTGAGCCCTAACCTTCCCGTTTTGGTATGTAAATTATGTTTCATGCCATTAAATAGAAACCTGAAGGACTTGTTATCCTGTCCTCTTTCCAAGGGAAATGATGTTTGCTGCACTCAAGTTATTTCGCTGAACACAAAATAGATAAATAATTGACAGGGAGATTAGGAGTGTTAGGTTTAGTAAAATGTAGATAGAAACACACAAATATCAAGTATACCACACAAGACACCAAAACTTTACGTGGTTCACCATTAAGGCTACGTCCATGGTTGATGGAGGGGAGATGCACTATTTCAGATGTGTACAAGAGGGGATTTTCAGATGGGGATTGATTGAGACCAATCCCCCCTACCCCTTTTATAGGTTTTCAAGCAACCCTTTGGTATCCACAGAATTCCAAACGTCTGGCCAGGGATTTCTAGGCATTAGGCGCACTAACAACCACCCATAAATTCAGAAATAGTAAAGTGCATTTAAGTGGTTAGAATCCCTACTTAACTGACCATTCAAGTCACCACAACAATTCTCCTCCTTGATTTGGATGCTTCTCCATCAGCAACCCCACATTTGGGGCTAATTCTAGCTGTAAACATTCAGCAAGTCAAGACAGTGCTTGAACTTGCCTACAGTCACTCCTTTGGTGAATATATTCGCAGGATTTTCATGAGTTGACACCTTCTTTACATCAATTCTTCTTTTAGTTCTTAGAAAATGGTATCAGACGTCAATATGCTTAGTTCTCTCATGATGAACTTGATCTTCGGCCAAACATATTGCACTAAGACTGTCACAGTACACTGTAGCCGGTCCATGCAACCATCCCAGATTTTCTAAGAGTCCTTTCAACCAAATACCCTCTTTTGCAGCTTCTGTTAATGCCATGTATTCTGCCTCTGTTGTGGACAGAGACACAATTGGTTGAAGCGGAGCTTTCTAGCTTACCACAACATCTGCAACTGTGAACACATAGCCCATCATAGACCTTCGATGATCTATATTAGCTGCAAAATCAGAGTTAGAGAATCTTGCAATGGTACAATTCACATTTTCACCAAAAATAAGCCCCACATCAGAAGTTCCTTTCAGATGCCTTAGGATTCGTTTTATAGCCATCCAGTGATCTTTTCCTGGATTGGACATAAAATGGCTGACAACACTAACTGGATAGGCTATATCTGGCCGAGTACACACCATAGCATATATAAGGCTTCCTACAGCATTAGAATAAGGCACATGCTTCATGAAAGAAATTTCAGATTCTGACCTTGGAGACATATCAGATGATAGTCGAATACTCTTATCAAATGGAGTACTAACAGGTTTAGAACTTGTCATGCCAAACTTCTGCAATAACATTCCTACTAACCACAACTTTATGCTCAGTAGGACTCCATATTTTAAATCTGTTAACTCCTATTCCATATCCCATAAAAATTCCCTTCTTGGTCCTTGGTTCCAATTTTCCTTCACTTACATGATAGAAAACAGGGCATCCAAAAATTTTCAGATTTGAGTAATCAGGTACCTTGTTGGACCAAACTTCCAAAGGAATCTTGCTTTGAATGGTTGAAGGACTCTTGTTGATAAGAAAGGCTGCAGTTGTAATAGCTTCTGCCAAAAACTTTTCTCCACTTTTGCATTTGAGATCATGCACCGAGCCCTCTCAAGAAGAGTCCGGTTCATGTGTTCAGCTACTTCATTTTATTATGGAGTATGGCTTACCATTTGGTGCCTAGCTTTTCCAGATTCCCTGTAGAAACTGTTGAATTCACTTGAACAAAATTCAAGTCTATTATCAGTTCGAAGTCTTTTTACCTTTATTCCAGTCTGATTTTCCACCAAAATCTTCCAATCTTTGAAGTACTTGAAGGTTTCATTTTTCTGTTTCATAATATATACCCAAACCATTCTAGAGAAGTCATCAATGATAGATAAAAATACCTTGACCCACCTAGAGATGGATTTTGGGCTGGCCCCCAACAATTTGAATGAATATAATCCAATATTCCTTTTGTATTATGCCTGGCCAGTCCAAACTTCACTCGCTTGTGCTTTCCAAAGATGCAATGTTCACAGAGATCAAGATCAATAGATTTGTGTCCCAACAGAAGATTACAGAGTATATCCATCCCTTTTTGACTAAGATGCCCCAATCTCATGTGCCAAAGTTTGGTCTGAGAAAATGGATTTGATTGAGTTGCTACAACAGTAGTTCCTCCAACAGTTTTTCCTTGAAGAACATAGGACTGTCCATCCCTAACTCCCTTCATCACAACCATTGCACCTTTTGTTACCCAGAGCACTCCTCCTCCTCCTTGATATGTATACCCTTCATTATCAAGTACAAGTAAGGAGATAAGATTTTTTACCTAACTGAGGGACATATCGAACCCCTTCAAAGGTTCTAACTACTCCATCATGCATTTGGATCTGAATTGTACCAACTCCCTTTACTTTGCAAACAGTATTATTTGCCATTGAAACAACACATCCATCTACCCCTTCATATGTATTAAACCACTCTCTATGTGGACACATTTGATGAGAAGCACCTGAATCTAGGATCCAACGATCAGTTGGTCCTAGAGAATCTGTCACAATAAATGCTACATCAATTTCAAAGGATGTCTCCTCCTTAGCAACTGCAGCTTGAGGCTTGTTCTTCTTCTTTGGGCAGTCAGCCTTTCAATGTCCTGGTAACTTGCAATAGTTGCAAGTATCTTTAAGGTTTGGAGCTTTACCCTTAGATTTTCCTTTCCAATTCCCCTTTTTATCCTTTTTCTTTTCAGTTACAACCAAACCACTGGCTGCTAGATCTCCTCCAGAATTTGTGGCCATGTGTCTTAGTTCCCTAGAATGTAAGATTGATCAGGCCTCTTCCAAAGATATAGCGTCTTTGCCAATCACAAATGATTACACAAAATTTTCATAGTACTAAGGAAGAGAAACTAACAAAAGTAACGTAGCATCTTCATTTTCAACTTTAACATCTATATTTCTCAACTCCACAAGGATGGTATTTAACTGATCTAAATGAGATTTTAGAGAAGTACCTTCCTTCATCTGGAGAGAAAAGAGACATTGCTTTGGAAGGAGTTTATTGGTCAAAGACTTTGTCATATATAGTGACTCAAGTTTTGTCCATAAACCCACTGTGTGATGGGATCTAATCAAAGGAAAGTCGGGATTCGAAACTAGGGAAGAAGGCATAAGATAAGGAGAATCAAGCACAACATTAGGTTTTACGTGGTTCTGTCGAAGCTTACGTCCACGAGCGTCTTCTGGTGGTTTCCACTTCTTTATCTCACTCAGTTGCAAGGTTACAACACTTATTTATAGTACATCATTAGGACACAAATCATTCCAAAGGCTATTAGGCTCAATAGGCTCAATAAGGATACATACACTTGTGAAGACTTAAACAATCTCCACACTAGAGTAATCCTAACAATCTCCCACTTGGAGACTGTTACAGACGTATGCTCGCTCATCAACCTTGTAACCTTGCCACCACGCCACTCCTCTATTTTCAAGCAACTTGGAGGCCGACTAAGGCCATGCATAGCCTTAGTTTTTTGAATGCTGACAGTTTTCGTGAACATGTCTGTTGGATTCATGCTTCCTGCTATCTTTTGAAGTGTCAGATTTCCCTCTTCAATTAGTTCTTTGATGAAATGATACTTAATTCTGAAATGTTTGGTTCTACTCTTGTAGTTTGGATTTCTTACTGAGTAAAGAGCACTTTGACTATCACTGTTTAAAATACTCCCACTAGCTTTTATCTTTAATTCTCCATGAAAAGTCTTGAGCCAAATTTGCTCCTTTGTTGCTTCTGTTATAGCTATCAGTTCAGCCTCTATTGTTGAAAGAGTAACACACCTTTGCAACTTAGACCTCCAGCTCATAGTTGTGCCATTCAAGGTGAACACATAACCTGAAGTACTCTTGCTCTGGTCTGAATCTCCAGCAAGATCAGCATCACAGAAGCCTTGCAAGTCTAAATTACCTTTCTTGAAGTACAATCCAACGTCACTAGAACATTTCAAATTGCGTAGAATTCACTTTACTACTTCCTAATGCTTCTTTTCTGGATTGGACATAAACCTGCTCACCACTCCAACAGCATGAGCGATGTCAGGTCTAGTGCTTGTTGCAGCATACATCAAGCTACCTACTGCAGAAGCATATAGGACTTCAGACATGTAATTCTTTTCAATGTGATCTTTAGGTACCTGATCCTTGGTCAACCTTAGGTGAGCTCCTAATGGTGTCTCTACTGCTCTAGCATTGGTGTGACTGAATCTCTCCAACACCTTTTCAATGTACTTTTCCTGAGACAATACCAAGGTACCTTCATTCAAATCTCTCTTGATTCTCATTCTAAGGATATGATTGGCTGAACCCAAATCCTTCATATCAAATTCTTTTGATATCTGTTGCTTTAATTCATTGATTCTGTTGATGTTACTACAAGCTATCAACATATCATCAACGTACAATAGCAGAATGATCAAGGAGTCACTGAATTGTTTCCAATAGTAACATGAGTTCATCTCACATCTACTGAAACCAATAGTACAGATGTAACTGTCAAACCTCTTGTATCACTGTCTAGGTGTCTGCTTTAAGTCATAAAAACTTTTCTGAAGTCTGCAAACAAGTTCTTCCTTCCCAGGGACACCGAAACCCTGTGGCTGCACCATGTACAGTTCCTCATCAAGATCACCATGCAGAAAAGCTATTCTCACATCCATCTGCTCTAGATGTAGACTATGAGAGACTACCAAACTGAGAATAATTCTAATAGTTGTCATTTTGATTACAGGAGAGAATATCTCAGTGTAATCAATTCCTTCTTTCTGCTGAAAGCCTTTGACAACCAGTCTAGCCTTGTATCTCTTGGTTCCATCTGCATCTTCCTTGATTCTGTACACCCATTTATTTTGAAGAGCTTTCTTGTCCTTAGGTAACTTGGTCAGGATCCAAGTACCATTCTTCTCAAGAGAATTCATCTCCTATTGCATTGCAAACTCCCATTTGCTAGAATCAGTAGCCTGAATTGCATCTTCAAACTATCTAGGCTCTTCATGTTCAGTCAGTAGCAAATAGTTAAATGCTTGATTGAACCTTTCAGGAGGTCTTGAGACCCTAGTTGACCTCCTTAATGTCTGTGCTAGGACCACC
>JAMKPZ010003635.1:0-46958 GCA_024699675.1 Amphibolis antarctica | reverse complement strand
TATATATATATATATCACCATTGAAGTGATGGTGTGTTCATGGCTTCACACCAACATGAGCAGGCCACCTGTCACACATGCTTAATTGTGAAGAAATTAAAAAAGAATTGAAAGTGTTTTCTCCATTTCACAGAGAGCATTGCAGTGTTGCAGATGTTATAACACCGTATATATAGAGATGAGCATCTGGGGGATAAAGATACAACATGAGTAGAGGGAGAAATTAATATTCAGCGCATACATGAACATTTCCTTCCCAGCTACAGCACCAATTAAAGTCTTATGTATAATTTACATCACATCAGACTACATGTAATTACATAATATATTGAATTACGTACATTCACAATTAATTAATTCATGACACTTGAATTTTTAATTTTATAAGTTAATTGCAAAATGTCAGGTTCTCTAGAAATTGCTCGGTTGATATATTGAACATGAAATATTCTCTGTTGGAATGGTTTCATATTATGAACTAATTAACTTAAAAATAAAACATGTGCTATTATAGAAATGAACCTAGCTCTCTATTTAATTATAAGCAATCAATTTTAAATTGAATGTTCACATTTCAACTAACGTTCACAGTGGTTTATAAAGAATGTCACAATTATTGTAGAAGACTGCATGTCATATATATATGTGGTAACATTGACTAATCTAAAAATAAAATATGGATTAATATAAAAATAGACATCAAAGGATTATATATGCACACAATTAATGTTAGAGTGGTGGGATATAAGTAAATAAATCAAGTGCACTATTTGTTATATACACAGAATGATGTTGCTAATTAATCAGTTTAATTAATTATGGGAATGGGAACCAAGGTTGAGTTGATTAATTGTTTGAGGAGTGCCTAGAGCATTCTACTCCTCTTCTTAATTAGTCGTTGGTTTGATAGCTCTTCTCAACAAATACATCCGTTCCGTGTGGTAGAGAGAGTCAAATGATATGTTAATTATTATTCATGCACGTATTTATATGGTTCCCATCCACTCTGCAAAATAGCTTCCGTATACTATAGTAGTCAGTCTCACACAGTACAAAGACAGCTTCACTCCAAAACACCACCACCCTAAGGCATGAAACAAGCAGGCCCAAACATTGAATCCATGAGATTAAAGTTCCGATGGGTCAAATCATGTATTTGGCACAAGTTGGGCAGAGGCTACAAGTTTATTTGTAGCTAGCACTTATCACCATGCAAACAAAGAATCTACATATTATTTTTATTGGGGTAGTATATTTTTACAATAATAATAGTAGTAGTAGTAGTAGTAGTAGTAGTAGTAGTAGTAGTAGTAGTTCCTTTTCATTTATTAAAATTTAAAATTTAAATAAAATGATATTTATTGATCAAAAGTATCACAGTACATGTTGTTAAAGTTGACAATACCCTTTTGATTCAAATTCCCAAACGCCATTAGATATAGTCCGAGTCCTGGCCTTGACAATTAATTAATTGATCTTTCCAATGCAAAAGGTAACTTAATTAATTATTCTTGGCATCCACAAGAATTCGGTCTCTAGGGCACTTTCATCTACACCATGCATGAAAAGATGGTGTGTTTACTGATTAGGCCGTGGCTGTTGGGAAGTTAAACTTCTTGTTTTAGGGTTTAGGTTGTAGTTGATATATTAATTATCATAAAACTTGACTTTGAACTAAGGCTGAAGTATCTTTCAGTTTCAACTCGATTCATTTGTATACAAACTCTTATACATGCATTAATTATTATTATTATACAAATATTAATGTATAAATTTTTATCTTATAATTCATTGTAAAACTTAACTTTGTTTGGTAATAAAACTCAACTCTTAATTTTCTAAAGCTAAAACACCTTATTATTAAACACATCTTAAATCAATCAAGATATTTATAAAAAAAAAGATCATGGATGAGAATAGGGTTAGGGACAAGCAAAGTACAACAAATTAACAACACCAGATATTGTACGTATCAGAGTGATGAAGAAGTTTACCATTATTTCTTTAATCCTAGTTAAGTTCGAAATCTACAAGAAAAGTCTGGGTTTTCATGAGAAAATGTTAACTTAAAAATAAAAGGCAGCATACTGCTAGCAAAGTCAAGATGAAAAAGTCAAAATACGTTTGTTGATTGGCTGACCAAAACAAAATTGATCTCATTAAAATAAGGTATATATGATGAAAAAGGACTAAATGGGTGACACACAGCCATATCTGCATTGTAGCCAGTTTGCTGCATTTTTGTTTCTCTTCAAATTAAAGATTTGGTAGACAACAGTTCCAAATTAATAAACGTTTAGAACATGCTTATATTAGCATTAAAATGTTATGGAATATATGGACAAAAAGTAATAACATTGTTTTAATTTCAATTAGTAACGAATCAACATGGGAATATATATTATTAACTCAATATTTGCAAAATAATTTCTTGAAGTTTGTTTTGTTAGATAATTAACATTGATACTCTCTCTCTATATATATATGCATGACCTCCAAGGTAGATGGGATTAATTTACATATATAACGTACTAATCTTGCATTAATTAGACCATCATGCATGAACCATGTTGATGTAAATTAATGAAGAGTTGAGCAAATTAAAACACTAGCTCATCAATATAAAAGAAACGCATGCAAATCTTCTTATCATCTATGTAAGGGACTGATTTGAGCATTTATCTATTGTATTAAGAAAAGTCGTCTCCTTGATAGACCCGCATTGTATTGGTTTCTTAAATTACACTTGCAAAGAGGAGAATCAAACTTAAAAAATTTCATTACCACCGACATAAAGAATTTGAACCTACAACCCTACACTTCAATAATAGATATCTTATCCATTACAACCATACAAATCAACACCAACCCATTACTGTGCAACTTTTGAGAATCTGTTTAGGTCTCTTCTATTGATGCATGCACATGCACACTTAATTACAGGTGGGGGGGGGGCAGCAATTTTCGATATGTCACATGTAATCTAATACATCAACTCGAGATCAAATGAATGAAGTTGAGAGTAAAGGGATTTTGATCTCAAACAAGTCATTCTGTTTAATTAACTTGATTAATAAGTGGGTCAAATTTGGGTTTAACGAACACATTTGAGAATAAATGGGTCTAATCCATTGAGGTTTTCTAAATAGTTTAAACCTAAATATAAATAGTTAGGATTTAGAATGCACAGTTGAACACAAAGCTTCTGGTCCTTCTTTCGTCGCAAGTCAACATGCTTCTATAGTGGTCCTTAATAATTACTTGATAGGGGATGGCGTTTGTATGATTATCATATATGTCGATTTATAGAACACAATTAATTTAATTTCAGCAATATAATTTATTTTTCTCAAAATTATGACTACAGGTTAAAGGTTTGCATTACGAGCTAGCTAGGTTTTTTTTTCAGGGTTAAATAAATGAGTTTTTTTTAATTCTTTCATTTGTTCATTCCTATTTCGTTTGTGGTTAGCTAGTAGTGCATGAATCAGCTTTCAGTGAACATACTACTCTTAAACCTAAAAATGTTGAGGCCTTGGTGTGCATGCTGCACTTGATTTAATTATAAAGATCGAATTAATTACAATTTACACTTACTTTATTTGAATAATTGGAAATTTAAGCAAGTTTTGATGTAGTGGGTTGACGTATATATATATATATATAGCTGTAGCTTAGCTTCTATATAGCAATTAATGATACATGCATCTGATTGATTACTTGTGGTTAGTTGGGTTTCTGGGTCCTTTAATTTCATGATCCCTTGTGCGAGCAAGCGAGGACTTGCGACATATCTCCGATATTAATTACCCAATTGTGTTGACAATGCCGATCGATCTCTCTGTCTCTTCCAGAGGGAATTGAAGAATCATTTTCCGGCCTAATAGAAATTAAAACCACAATTAATTAATGGAATCGATCATTAGCATGCGATTAATTTATGATCTCACCGAGAAAAAGCATTTGATTGACGTACGTACGTACCATCGAAACGATGAATCAGACCGTTTACTAAATACTTAATTAATCACACCGGCACATGCATGACGTCATCACGCTGACGTACGCCTCTCCCACACGCCGCCTGCCTAGCTTCCATTTACCAAACTCGATCTCTCTCTTTTAAAAAAAATATATATATATATATAAGAAGTTAACGTTGGTTGACTTCAATTGTATATGAAACCATGAGGGGAGAAGATAAGGCTTAAGATAAAAATAAACAGAAGTACAAAAAAGGAATTTTAGAGAAGCTTGAAGGCAAACAGAAGGATACAACAGCAGCTAGCAGCAGATGAAAGCTTAGAATGATTTGTTCTATTCCTTACCATTGACTTCTCTCTCTCTCTCTCTATATATACTATATATATATATATAGCTTGTTTCTAATTTCTGTGAAGCATAGATACCTTTACTTTTTACCTGGCTTTACTTTTTGTAAAATTTTGAGCAATACAAAGCTTTTCAGAATTCGAACAAAGGAATTCAATTGTTTGTGCATGATGTAAAAAAATTCTAATATTTTTCAAGACATTTCTTCAAAAGCATTTTTCAATCCTCATCCTACCTAAACACAGAAAATTTTGAAAAGTTTCATGCTTAATTGTTGCAAAAAGTAGTCTAATACTAGAAATGACAAGTAAAACTAAGACTTTTTTATTACTTATGAACTCTTTTTCCATAGTCAATTTATTTTAGTAAAATAAAATTCACATGGTATTAGACGTCAATTCATGTATACTATATATAAGATGTGTAGAATACTTTAATAAGAGACTCATAAGCATAGAAGTGTATTGAAAAAAATAGTTTCCCATTAAAAAAATCCACATTAATAAGTTAATTGCTTCATTTGTGGTCGACCTCCCCTTTTTGTTCGTCGAATTGATCATTACTAGTAAGGACAGTGGGTGAGAGAGCCTTTCAACAAATCTCAATATATCATTTATAAAAATGGTATATGATTGAAATTCCTTTACCTTTGATAAAGTACGTATGATTGAAAAATAAAAGAAAGGAAAGTATTTTTCTTTACTTTCCATTTTCTATAAATTTTCGTACTTTCTTAACCAAAATGTAATTTTATGGATTTTATCATTAGATATCTATAATATATGGTGAAATTTTATTTAAATATATTAAAATTGGTCAATTTTTACTAAATTTTAACAATTATGATTTCAAACTCAAGTCTTAACAAATATAACTCTGGTTGGATTTAAATTTTATTCCAGATAGATTGATCATTTCTACAATTATTTTTTTATTTTAAAAATAATTAAATATATTATGTAATTTAGGAAAAGAAATTATACACACATATATCTATTTTTCTTTTGAATATAATATTATAAGATTAGCAAAATAAATGCAGTGAGAACAAGAGTTCATAAAGGGTAAAATGACCTAAGAGATCAAGAGGAAAAGGGAGAAAAGGTCCCAAAGAAGTGGAAAAGCAAGACCTCAAAAAGTACCATCAAAACAACAACAAAAGGCAAGACAAGCAAAGGGTGATTAGTTGAGCTCCTCAACCATGTTTGTCCAAGAACGAAAACTGCCAACAGAAGATGCATCAATATTTGCAGCACCTTTCAATAGGTGGAGTAATTAGAGCTTTGTTCTTTTTTTTACTCACAGTTTCATGATAATATGTACATTTCTTAACTTATTTATTCTATTATCAAAATTACTTTTCTCTCTTCTTCCATCTCAAAATCGTTCTCCTAAAACTCATTTTTCCACTTTCAAAAGCTGAAAGTAAAGAAAAAAAATGTTCTCTTAGTTTCCCATTTCAATTGGACCTCGTTAAGAAGTTTAGAACAATCACCTAAAAGAGTAAGAAACCAAGAGCATACAGGGAGATATTCCATCGAACATTAGAAAAAATTAAAAGATTCTTGGCTTTCCAGATGACCCAAAAGAAAGCAAAAATGAAAGGGGGCCAAAGTTTTTTTATTGAAGTGAAAACTAAGATTAATATTCATCAATATAGCTTTGTGTATCTTTGAATCCATATAGCTAAACCCTAAATTTTAAATCTTTATCATCCAAAATCTTGAAGGATCTATCAAGAAGAAATGCCAAAAAGTAAAAGCCAAACTATAATCAACGAAGAGGTGCTTGCAACTCTCCAAAGTCATCAACCATAAATCACAAGTTGGGAGACTAGACCAGCCTCTTCAAACAATGTTAGTTTTAGAGAGTAAGAAATTCTCTAAGAGACTAGTCAAGCATATAATTTGATTTTAACAAGGACCTTAACAAGCCAAATATCTTTGTAAAGATTGAAACAAAAGCTATTATCCATAAAAATGTTATAGCAAGTGTCAACAGGGAAAAACCTATTGCTAGAAAGGATCCAAGAGATAGTGTCTTTGGGAGTTGGAAATGAGCTTGATAGATTATAACTACTTGTTTGAAATTTATTATTAAGCCCAAGCCTATAGGAGTTGGAAGAAATGTCATTAACAAAGTGCAAGAAATGATAACCATAAATTTTGTTAATCAACATCTTTTTCTAGTTGACAAGATAGAAAATAGGAAAGAAAATAGGCTAATGGATTGTTCATTAACTTTATTCTTTCCTTTTGAAAGTGAGAAAAAATGATTTTTAGATAAGAGGAATAAAAAAAATACTTTTGATAATAGAAGTAAATTTAAAAGTAAGAATGTTATTATAAAAATAAAAGTACTTCTAAACTTTTTTTTTAAAAAAAAAAAATACCAAAAAGAAAAAAAAGGTCTTGAAATTGTAGCGTATCTACGGTGAAGAAGTTTGTTCCACTCCTTCGGAATCGCCGGTGTGCTCTCTGCCTGCAATGCTCTGGAGACGAGCGTTCTTAACTACCTTCTCTGGTCGTTTCTCCACTTCATCCCTCGAATCCAATCCATTTCCCCCACCAAGAAGAACATCTTCTCCCCTTCCTTCTCATGACTTGGTCGCCCGGCTTCAATCGCTCTTGCAGTCATGTTCCAACCCGTCCGACCTCAGGAAAGGCTGGCAAGCCCACGCTCAGGTTATCTCGAATGGATATGGAGACGTGGGTTGTCTTCAAAACGGGATCTTGGGCATGTATGTTCTCTGCAGGAGCTTCTCGGACGCGAAGGAGGTGTTCTTTCGGATGGATAAAAGAGCTCCTTCGCCTTGGAATTGGATGATTAGATGCTTTTCCATGATGGGTAGGTTCGAACAAGTGTTGTTGATGTATTTCAAGATGTGGTTCAGCGGTGTGGTGCCTGACAAGTATACGTTCCCTCATGTCTTCAGGGCTTGTTGCTGTTTGACTGCGGTTGGACTGGGTAGGATGGTTCACGAGACTGTTTGCTTGTTGGGTTTTGAGATGGATGTGTTTGTGGGAAGCTCTCTGGTCAAGATGTATTCGGAAATTGGTTCCATACATGATGCGAGGGAACTGTTTGAGAGAATGCCTCGTAAAGATTGTGTCTTGTGGAATGTCATGATAGATGGGTATCTCAGGGGTAGGTATGTTCAAGATGCTATAGGGATGTTCAAGAGTATGAGGTACTCAGGATCAAAGCCCAATTATGTTTCTTTTGCTTCTGTCTTGTCTATTTGCGCCTCAGAGAGGAAGTTAGATTTTGGTGTTCAGCTTCATGGACTAGCAATCAGGTCTGGGGTGGATTTTGAATCACCAGTTGCTAACACTTTGTTGGCCATGTATTCCAAATGCCAGTGCTGGTTTGACATGCGCAAGTTGTTTGTCATGTTGCCCCAGGTGGGATTAGTTGCTTGGAATGGTGTGATATCTGGTTATGTTCAAAATGACTTGCTGAATGAAGCCTTAAATTCCTTCCATGAAATGCAGTCTGCTTGTGTCAAGCCAGACTCTGTCACATTTACCAGTATTTTACCTGCATTCTCTGCATCTTCATCTCTGAGACAAGGTAAGGAAATACATGCTCATGTAGTGAGGAATGACATAAAAATGGATGCATTCTTAAAGAGTGCCCTCATTGATATATATTTTAAGTGCAGGCAAGTAGACACGGCAAGGAAGATTTTTGATGGAACGGAAGCTATGGATGTGGTTATATGCAGTGCAATGATTTCTGGCTACACCTTGAATGGCAAGAGTTCTGAAGCTTTGGATGTGTTTAGGCTGTTGTTGCAAACACCATTGAAGCTTAATGCAGTCATAATAGCTAGTATACTACCTGCTTGCTCATGCTTGGCCACCTTGAGATTGGGGAAAGAGCTTCATGGTTATTCTATCAAGAATAATTTTGATGGAGGATGCTATGTGCGAAGTGCACTGACAGATATGTATTCCAAATGTGGGAGACTAGATCTTGGGTACTACATTTTTACGAAAACATCTGAGAAAGATGTCATTTCTTGGAATTCAATGATTTCAAGCTTTACCCAAAATGCACAGCCTGAAATGGCTATCATTCTTTTCCGTCAAATGGGAATAGAAGGAATAGTACGTGATAGTGTCTCAATTTCGAGTGCTCTGTCAGCATGTGCATACTTGGCTGCCTTGCACTATGGCAAGGAGATCCATGGTTTCATGATTAAGGGTGAATTAAGATCGGATTTATTTGCTGAGAGTGCATTGATAGATATGTATGGTAAATGTGGGAAGCTGATCTTGGCTCAAAAGATATTTGATTTCATTCAAAAGAAGAATGAAGTTTCATGGAACAGTATAATTGCTGCTTATGCAATTCATGGTCATGTCAAAGATGCTGGAATTTTGTTTGAGAATATGCAGAAATCAGGTTTCTTACCAGATCAAGTAACTTTTCTCTGTTTGTTATCGGCTTGTTCTCATGCTGGGCAAGTTGAAGAAGGCTTTCAATATTTTAGAAGAATGAGTGAAGAATATGGCATCCAACCTCGAACAGAGCATTATGCCTGCATGGTTGATATTTTTGGCCGTGCTGGACTATTGCACAAGGCTCTGACCTTCATAAATAACGTGCCTTTTGAACCAGATGCTGCTATATGGGGTGCATTGTTGGGAGCATGTCGAATTCACCGTAATGTTGAACTTGCTGAACTGGCATCAAAGAACCTTTTCAAGCTTGACCCCCAAAATTCTGGATATTATGTTCTGGTGTCAAATATCCATGCTGTGATTGGGGAATGGGATCAAGTCCGGAAAGTGCGTAGCTTGATGAAGGAGAGAATGTTGCAGAAGTCACCAGGTTGTAGCTGGATTGTTATCAACAATGCCAACCATATGTTTGTGGCAGATGATGAAAGTCATCCAGATTCTGCTGAAATATATTCTTACATGTATCGGCTTTATCTCGAGGTCAGAGAAGAAGGTTATATTCCATTACCGCACTATCCATTTCCCAGTTGATTGCCATACACAGGTCAGTTGCTAAGTTTCCTTTCGCTTGCACTAAATACCTTTAATAGTTGGTTTTTGTCTGCATCATAATAATTTTTTTTTATATTTGAGATTGAAGAATGACTATCCTCTACATTGTTTGTATGTTTGCAAACACATGTTAACCTTTTGCAATGTACGTACCTGGAACTGTGACTGCTGGAAATATCACATCAAATGGGTAGCACTGGGGTGGTGAAATGGTCCATAAGCTGTCTATTGGTTTTCAGTAATTAAAACCTATCAGTACATGCTGCCTGCAAATAATGGATAGACATGACTTTTTAGTTCTTAAAGGAAAAGACACCATTTATCAGATCAGAAACATGTAAAATGGTGAAAAGCCTATTTTAAAAAAGTGTAAATAATAATAAAACAAAAAATGAAAGGTAATGCTTTCAAAAAATTCAAAACAGAAATTATTTTTGTAGAAGGCATCAAACTGTAATGCATAATATGACATAGTAAACAAAACAAATCAACTTCGTAATCTTTGATATGACACAAAACAATGTTTGGATGTGTTATCATGTTTCATGTACCAATTGTGTGGTGTATTTATTGTGTACATTGTAACCAGGTTTTCATTTCAAGAATTGAAAACATGATAAGAGCATGGTTAGTACACATTAATTCTATGTTTACTTGTTGTTTATGTAATGTGTAGGACATGATTACTTTAATATACAAGAAAAGAAAAACTTTTTGTTCTCTCTATTTACACACTTAAATGGTTATATACATTACGTACACACTTATATGTGACATGATTATCATAAGCACATCATGATTGACTAGTTTAAAAAACATGCAATGTGCACCTAAGGCTCAATGCATATCTTTTCAAAAAAACCATAACAAATTCTGTGTGGTATTATCGTGGCTTAGTGGCCACTTTTTTTTATCACTAGCTCATTAAATGGTTTTTGCTTGTGAAGAACCAGTTAGAGATTCTATTGCAAAAAAAAAGTCAGATCACTAAACAGAAACATTGAAGAAGTGTTGTAGATTTTTTTTGTTACATTGCTTTATTTAGAATGTGCTTTATATAATTTAATTGTTATTGTTTATCTCTGTTTTTGAATCAGCTCATTTAAGTGGTTTTTGCTTGTGGAGTACCAATTAGAGATCCTCTCTTTTGATTATTTAATTGTTAATTGTTTCTCTCTCTTTTTTTTTTGACTTAGCTCCCTAGGTGGTTTTTCTTTGTGGAGAACCAATTAGAGATCCCATTGCAAAAAATCTTAGCTGATTACTTAATAGAAACATTGAAGAAATCTCTTAGGTTTTTATGTTACATTGCTTTATTTAGTACGTGCTTTATGTAGTTCGATTGTTATTGTTTCTCTATTTTCCATTTTGTAGGCTAATAAAGATGGCATGCACTTCACTAGCAAAATCAGCAAATCAGACAAATGTTGGTCACTTGAGAGAGAGAGAATGGTATGAAAGCCTCATGTTACTCAGGACAAGGAAACCTTACTTTTCAACTTTGACAAGGTATTTTGTTAGTGAATCCAGCAATTCTTTTGTTCAGTAATCATGCATATCACCACTCATGCACCTAATGGGGGAAAGTTTACCATAATTTTTGGAGTAGTTAATATTCAGAAAACAGAAAATGTAGTTAAAGTTTGAATAGCATAAAATCAGCCAGTTTTTGTTAGTCTTCTGTTGATAAATATATATTATTTAATGTAATAACAATGCCATATACCCTGCATTTCCTTGACTTTTTTTTTTCATTTCTATTTGATAATTTGACATGATAAGATGTTTACCATTTGCATTTTCTTTAGTAGCAATAAACCATTGCTTGGCAAAGATGGTGCCACATAGTCCTCCCGTAGAGAAAAAACTCAAACTATCTTACATGATAACAGTATATTCGAGATTTTTTGGGAGCTATGCTGAATATTCTGATAAATAGCATTTGCTAAAGTAGTTGAACAAATGAATCATGAATTTAAGTGTGCAACATCGACAGGACAACTTCAAGATTAATGGATGCTTGAACCACCAAGTTTATCTCTTTGGTTTATAATGCCCATTCCTTATATTATCTTCCCTTTTTTTCTCACCTTACTTTCTGCTTTTGTTGTATGGCGTTTTTGTCTCTGACGGTACTTGATAGATGAAACCTTATTGAATTTTCCAATGTCTATGGGTACATGATAGATTTTAGAAGTTTCATGAAAGATTGATAAGAACTACACTCATCTAAGATGTATGAGAATTATTTAGTTTACATTAAACCTATTGAAAATGCATGACTTTTTAAATTTGTGTTTGGCTTAGATTATAGGAGGCTCTAATTATGCAAAATAAAGATCATTAAGTGTTTGTATTTAGATAGATTATGATATACTATTCATCATGTGATATCAAATGTATTTGACTTAGAGTCAGCAATACATGGACTCTGAGATTATCAAATTCCAGAATCCATACTAGAATCCCATATTTGGAAAGTATTCTAGGTTTTTGAGAATTCTGACTACAAAAGATAATGCAAAATTTACTCAATTATGGTTAAGATCTTTCATGTCAAGACCACTTGTTTCAAAATTTTGCAATAATCCTATAATCAAGGGACCTATGTTCTAAATGAAGTAGACCCTTATATTCTTTTTATTGATGTGGGAACAATGCTTCATGAGGACGATGATTATAGCATCCCATGTGGGAACAATGCTTCATAAGTCTGCTGAAACAAGCTTTATATTCTCTTTATTGCTGTGAACATATTGGATTCATGGTGATGATGATAAGGGCTTCTCCTGTTCTAATGAACCAAGTGATCACGAAATGTCAAAGTACAAAACTGGTTTCACAACGACATTGAAGTTGAAGTTGTTTATTTGCTTGACATGATAAAAGGATAAACTCTGTGCACATGGTTTCCACCAATGTGGGCTGAGGATGATTCAATTATACAGTCTTATCTCCACAAATGGATTTGTTTACTTGATTTAGAATCTGTTACAATGGTGTGATCTTATCATTGCACCAAGGTCTGCCTTCCTTTTTCTTGTTACAATTATCATCTATTTTCTTGCATATTTTGTCTTGTTTGTTGACAATATTGGCATGATGACTAGACAGTCTATCTTGGAATGAAAGTAGGATTATCAACTAATCTTGATGTTCTTTTTCATATATGAAAAGAAAACTATTGTCATTGCGCTCACCAACAAATTTGGATTTCATAGAATATTTTGTGGAGTTGCTTGATGGTGATATATATTTTTTCATCCATGCAAGAAATATTTACTGATTATATTCTGCCCAGTTTATAACATTTCATGATCTGGAACCTAGAACAACATGACATAGGAGTAGATAACTGATACTTTCTTTGGCTTGATTTGCTTTACAATTTCATAGTAGATTCTCCTTTGTGTGGCTTGAGCTGGGTGGCATCCCCTGTTTACATCAGAGCATTCCAGCATATCTCCATTCCACAAGGTACACACGTGAAGACCTCCCTTTGATCTATGGTGTATCTCTTCAAACCAAAGGATGATACTTGTACTAATTATTTGTTTTCTTACATTTTGACAAGTTCATTTAAGCTTCATTGAGCTTAATTGCGTTCTCGAAGGCATACACATTTCTAAAGAAGTGCAACACAAAAAACTGTATAAATAGAGAGATTCCTTTGAACAGCATTTGAGATGAGCTTCTTTCTTGGAATCTGATCTTCCGCTAAATATGCTGTCTGAATCAGCGGGAATGAATTTTGTATGCAATACAAGGACATAGGAGTATTCTGTAGATGCAACATGGTATTTTATTTAATGGAGAATAGGTGAATAGTGTGCAGTTTCCTGCACTACACCCTTCAACATTCCATCAATGGTTGACCTGTCTTGAAAATCGTTGACACCATCAACCACAGAACATGGTCCATGTAAAATATCACTGATTGGTGGATGCTCTCATCAGCTATCTTGTTTGGCATGGTCAAATTTGTATATGGATTTATTACTGAAGCCTTGGATGTTGATGTCAAGCTGATTGTTGGTTATAGAACATTCATCATAACTTAAGGTATCAGAATAAAATTATATTTTATTCAGTACTATGATCATACAACCTTACAGCTGTCGAATATATTGATCTCTTTTATTTTGAGCCACCACAGTTGGTAGGACTGTAGTATTTTATCATGTTCATGTGATGAAGTGGTCGTGCCCTTTTTCCAGATTCCTTTTCCAGATTCCTTTTCCAGTTAATGCCTACCATTCTTTTTTGCCCTTGTGAATTTTGAATACGCACTACCATACATTATTCTGCATTACTTTTGGTTATTCAGCTATCTTAGATTTTGTTGTCTCTTCGTGAAGGCATTAGGATAAAATCAATGAGCAGATTAGATTCATTTCTGCCATCAACCTTCGTGGAGCAGGAAAGTGTGGAATTTTTGTTGCAGGTATGTCTTATCATGGACTGATTTGATTAGGAGGTGATTGAAAAATAGATTGGTTTGATACTTTATGGATTCCCTGTGATACTCTATCAACACTATTGGGAATTCATTAAGGATGACCTGCTCAAGTTATTTGCTTGCTCTTGCATGTTCACAAATGCAGACATCCTCAAGTTTATCAATCAAAACCTTTCTTGCCTTGATTCCAGAAAGGCAGGTAGTAGAGTTAGTCTAGTCGTAAACCTTTTCACTCAACTGGTCTTCTTAATACCAGTGTTACAAAATAATATCCAAGTGTCATACTTATAATTAAGCTTAACTCTGTACTTATTAACTACTAGATGACCCTTAAGGTTCCTTTTTAAAAAACTGAAATATGCAAAACTATTTTCTTTCTGCAGAGTTGTTGCACTATATTCATTCCTCTAAGAAAGCAAGGTTATGATTAAGTTAGATTATGAAAAAAATTTGATAATAGCTTCATTTGTTTTTGATTCTACTTACTGTAAAATTAGTTTTGTATAAATTCGATCTCATACGTTATTATCATCACACAAACATTAATGTATAAATTCTCACCACACTACTTACTATATAGTTTAACTTTGTTTGTTTTACTATTTCTAGTTTCAATTTCATTTAACTCTCAGAACGGGCTAAAGCTAGAAACAAATGAAGCCAATGTGTGTAACCCTAAAAATACAGTGAAGAGAGGAAGAGAGGCACTTTCTCTACCTTTCTATTTGGGCTACACTATAATTTCCTAAAAAAGGAAAAAAAATAAAGTCATCACTTAATCTAATTTTAAAGCTAAACTACGAAAAACCAATATGCAAATGTAAGTGAAGTGAATAGCCCCTAAGCATGTATGGTTGTTATCCAATGAACTAGAAATCTAAGCAAGTACTCTAGGTACACATATAGAAAGTGTTAAACACCTTACACGCTCAATTTACTCGATCTCTCAAGTTATATTGATTAGATGGGTGAGTCTTAGGTATCTAAGGGTACACTTACCAAATAGGTGCAAAGTGTCTTAGTGTAAAATTGAGGAGATGAGGAAGCTAGATAGGTCCATAGAGCATCCACTTGAGACAGAAAATGAGAGCGAAATGAGTTAATGAAAAGAAATTAATAGACCCATAAAGGTTGGAATGGCCATGTTCTTATTCCCCTTTCACGCATAAATTGTAGGTGTTCATGTGCCATTACTATATATGATACATGAGATAAAAGTTATTCAAGTTAATAAACAAATGAAGCAAAGTACAAGTATGTGTAATGTGATACAGGAGATGTTAAATGAACGATACATGCAAATGCCCATGGACCTATAATAATGCACTATACCACCATATAAGTTTATTTAACTTAGATTCAACTTTTGATTAATTTATTTCATGGTTAACTTGGGGTGGGGAAAGTGGTGGGCCTGCTATGAAATTTCCCAAGAGACCCAAAAAGTCTATTATTAGAGTTTTCCTTTTTAATGTTTTAACTTTGGTTATGGTGTGGTTATTAATTAACCTAAATGAGAAAACAAGAGTAGGGCATGCAATGCCCAAAAGACCATTGATCTGATAAACGTCCACTTGCTAGAGAAACAGCATAATGGTATACTGATGTTCTATTGCTAAAACACTGCACTGCTGCATTGTGTTCTAAATCAAGTTTGGACTCTCAAACCAATGATCTGATACATGTAAATCTCAATTCTGTCTTAATTTTAGCTCTCCACATAAACATAGAAAAATAAAATTGGCCAAATCAAACAGAAGGACGATAGATCCAGCAAGTAATATTGCAGAAGAAAGCTAAGAGCATGAGGGAATGCAAAATAAGTCAGAGCTCAAAAAGTTTGTCGGTCTATAAATTCTCATGTGCTTTGGATAGCTTATCTCATGCACTACAAATTAATGGTATAAAAACTAAGGCAATCTGATAGTCAGATTGCAAATAATATAACGATCATGTAATACATACCAATACTATATGAATGCAATAAAACTTATCGATCTACTCATCAGGAAGTGTGTTTTACCTTGGCCTAGTATGTGCAAATACATTGCAATCTAATGCAAATTTCTATGAATTAATGCAATGTGATGGAAATTAATGCAAATGCCAAAAAACACAAGAAGAGACAATGGGAGAATGAGAGCATATGAGGAAGAATTGAATGAATCAAAGTCCACAGTCAATGTGATATATGATGCATTGAGAACAGATGCATGTAGTATGGCAAAACACTTTCTCCCTTGCCAGCTACTCTCTTTATGACTGAAATTCTTCCCCCTTTTTTTTTTCAAAATTCATAAACATAGGGTATTTATAGAGAAATGGAGATGGAACTCAAGGAATGCAAGAAAATAACACAAATTGAGTCCAGATGGCTAGAGACAGCATACGAAACTTTGGATGGTTAATATTGAGAATATATATGTCAACAAGATTGATCAAGATCCATGTTGATTGCATTTGATTTCTCAACATATATTAAATTAATTCAAAAATTTGAGTGTAATTAATGGCCAATGTCATCCATAAAACAAGCACAAGATCAAGTCAACTAAATCAGTTCATTAATTAACAATTTAAATGAGTCAACCAGTTAAGGGAGTTTGGATAGTTGCTTCTAGTCATATAGACTTTTGATAGCTATTATTAGTTGATCAATGCTTCCCAACCTCAAAATTTCTCAAAATTTTGTAAGATTGTAGTACATGATAAAAGGAATCTGCCATAAAATTAAATCTCATAAAATTTGGAGATCGTTAAGGTGCTTTACTATATATGAGGATCTTTGTAGGGGTATTGAATGGAAAATTTTCACCCATTTATTGGAAGGAAGCTAGATTCTTGCCATCTAGACTTTCTAATAAGCTTAGAATTCAATGAAACTTTAGGTTTGTAGAATAGCAGCTGGTAAAGAAACTCCCTATAAAATTTCACAAAAATAAGAGATCATTTATGTACTATATAGTAATGATCATTGCAAGGAAAGCCTAAATAGTTGATTATAGATATAATTAAATTTAGACTCTTCAAGGCTATTCCCAACCATCTAGACCTGGCTAGGTTCAAATTAAATAGAATTATTGCAAGTATAATGTGAAAAATAAGGGATTTGACAAGCTGAGTGTCCACACATTGCCGCTCCTTGAAGATGGTTCTAGGACAAAACTATCTTCAAGGTAAGAGAGATAATGATTCCCTGCACAAGGAAAACAAGTTGGATATGAAACTACCGACTAACGAATAGAGAAGGAAAAATGCTAAAATAGGACTTAAACATATATGAGATTGGGCTACCACTAGAAACTCTAAAGGCTATGTGAGAGAACATCTCCAACCAATTAATTAAGAGGTTAAATAGCATACTGATTGTGAGCCTAGCTAGGCTACCACTGGATTTTTTAAGAACAAAACAAACTATCCCTACCAATTCAAAGAGACAGGATCGAATATGACAATGGGTCACCACCAATTAAATTGTCAAGTAATCAATTAGCTATGAGTTTGCGCTGCCACTAGAAGAAAACCAATGGATAGGATAGATGCAAGAAATAATACTACAATTGAACATGAGACTAGACTACCACTCGAGGGTCGGAACTAAAAGACTAATATGAGACTCAAATGTGGAGTTTTGGATATTAACAAGAGTAAATTTTAAAGGAGTTTTCATGCATCAAATGTGGAGGTGCAAAAAAGTACCATGATGGTGGCCTTTATTTAACTTGGTACGTAGGTCAATGATCAATGTTGGTGCCAACGAGTGCATGAATGTGGGCAAGATGATGCAGATAGCTGATGGATATAGAGGTAGAACATATATTGTGAAATTGTGATTCTCAATAGAGGTAAGAGGAAACTGGTTTTCTCTTTGGACATGTTGAAGTAGGGTTCTGTGTTAAAGGTGGTGGTTAGAGCAAGATAATTGGAAGATGGAGGTGAGAGGGAGGTAGTCACAAATCTTCTTTGGTAGGTCACCATGCAAAAATAATGGTGAATGAGCGTTCAAACTTGCTCTGATATCATAATAGGAAAAGCAAAAGGAAGAGAAAATATTGAATGATATATAAAACAATATTTGCTTGTTAACAATAGTTAAGTAGTTAGCTTACATCCACTTAGTTACGATGGATCGTGAGCGAGGACGAGGCTGGTGTTTGATGAGGGCTCTATTGTAGTGAATCGGTGGAATGATTGGGCTGGATAAAATTTTTCTTAGGGTCTTTGTCTATTCTCTTTTCCGTTTATTTATCCTCACACAATTTCCTAACATGCAATGGGAGCAATAATACACATTCTCCTCTACCCTAACTGCTCCCCAAATATAGAATGTATTCAAAAAATATTGAAATATTTGGAGAATATTCCAGTGGTCTTGGTTGACCACCGTACCAACCAACAAATTACACTTAAGAATTAAAGAAGAATGCATGTTTGCAACTGAAAAGAGCAGACTTTAGAAAAAAGGAAAATGTTAAGTCATTTTAGGATACGTTTGTTTTTGACTTTACTTACTGGAAAGTCAACTCCAACAATTGTGTGGAAAGTTAGAGTTGAAAATAATGAAATAAATGATATTGAAGTTATATAATAAATTATGTAATGAATATTTATACATAAGAGAATTTATGCGATAATAACGATGTGTAGATTTGTATAGAATTGAAATTAAAACTTTTGAAGTTAAAACAAACGAAGATTTAAACTCCTTTGGACTTGCTTAATTATTCGCCAATCAATACCATATGCATGCTTTTATTTGTATTACAGCAAAACCGTGATATGATCGATCTAGAAGTTGAAAAGGATACTCCTTAATTATTGCTTGCCCTTGCATTATTCTGGTCTTCTCTGGGGGATACCATCAACAAAAAGAATAGATAAGAACCATTTGTCATGTCGTTAGCAAAAAGAGAGTCAGCCCTTCCATCTCTTTCCACCTGGTTCATTAATGCTGACAGCATTCGAATACCAAACACAAATAGGAAGGGAGTCAACAGGTGACCTTACGCAGATTATGACAAAAGCCATTTGCTAATTACAGAGAACTAACAATGGAATTCGAATGAGCTCCAGAAAAGGTTTCTGTTCTCATCTGTGTCTAAATATGTCCTTTTGTATTCTTCCCAGTTCTTCAAGCCTTCTTGTCCTTCATGACTGTTGGTGGAGGTGTTGGGTTCATGACTGGTTCAGCATGATTATTGGGATTTGTGCATTAAACAACATATATGAGGATCATCTTGGCTTTGATTTTCTTTTTACTGAAGTTCATTTTAATTTGGACACATCTTCAAATGGGCAAACAGATCGATCGATGTTGCATTACTTGTATTACCATCTCATGGATGTCTAAAATCTTTTCTTCTGATGCTGCTCTTCTGCTTTTTTGTCAGAAGGTTTGCCCTCCACCCACCTCAGGTAGAGAGATATATATAAGATGCATATATGGTCACTGCATGTGTCTTTTTCTTTCAGATCTTGTTAGTTGAATATGATCGACGTTTGGTGATATATACTTGACTAATCGTTGTATTTAATGCTTGTTTTTTTCTTCCCTGTAGTCGGCAAGTGGAATAATCTGGTGACATCTGTAGAATATTTTGTTTTATTTGCAAATGGTGTAGATTCTGGCACCTACCGTTTCATTTATTTTAAGCTTCTACTGGTTGATACTGCCCGTCAAAATTTAGAAAAAAAGAAAACCATGGAATCTACTATGCCATGTTAATATTATACTATGCACGCAATAAAAATGGAAACCAAACATGTGAACGCAATGTAAATTTCAAATGACAGCAGTCATTTTTTGTTTGACATTAATAGGGTATTTGTATATTAGAAAAGGGTAGAAAAGGAAATCAAAGAAAAGTTATTTCTCATTGATTGGATTTTAAACGGTGCATGTGTTAATAAGGAATGATAGAAAATTACTTTTACATGATTTCCTGGAAATAAAATATGATTTTTTGATATCTATTTTTGACACCCCTATTATACACAGGAAATTTACTGCCTAACTTGTATAGGAGTTATTAACATTATGATCTCCAATGCATCTTTGTACATAGATCTTTGAAGTCACTCCTTTTGAGTAATTTTTTGTTAACTCTTGTCGTTTCATTTTCTATTAATTCTTGAATTCTCATCATTTCTTTAATTTCTTATCATTTTTGCATGTATTAATGGACCTTTACATTTGTGCATACGGAAAGGATAAGAAAAAAAAAGACAAGCATTTAAGAATTGATGGAAAATGAAAATGATGAGATTTGATTGGAAATTACTTAAAAAATGTGACTTTAATAAGATATTGAGAGTCACGATATTAATGACTCCTACATAAGTTAGGTGGTCGGTTTCTTATATATTCACAACAAGGGATGTTGTAAATGAATATTGAGAAATCATTCTTTATTTCTATATATTGGGAAATCATGGGAAAATGATTTTTCATCATTTCCCATTTACGCAAACATCATTTAAAAAGAAGTCAATGAGAAATGACTTTTCTATGGTTTCATTTCTTACCATTTTCAAGTACACAAATACCCTTTAAGTATAAATTAGATATACATATAAAGATTTAAACTTTGATGAAAACTATAAAATCAAATAATTTCTAGGCAACTCAACTAGTTAGATTTAAACAGAGCAGATGTTATAAATGTTGAAACAAGCGAAAAAAGTTGAACCTAACCACATATATATATAAAGCCGGACCCACTACTCATTTTCTCTTTAAGTTGGACTGTCAAGATCATTTATGGTCATAGAAAATATAAAAAAATTACAAAATGTTAAATGTGTTGAGATAAAGTATCACATCGATATAAAAGAAATAGAATAAATCTACTGCTCATTATTATTAATTTAATTTTGAATTGAAGTGATCCTAATGCGCATTGAATTTACAACAGTTGAAGGTTCGGCTGTAAAGTAGATGTTGAATAGTTTATGCTTTCGATGTAGAAAAAGTATATGCAGCATTTAGTTGTTTGGATTATCTCAAACAGATATATAGAATGGGGCTTGCATCCAAACCAGGCATTTCTTTCTTAGCTTTTTCATGTCAAATTTTTTTAGCATACATTCTTGGAATCTCGATCTGTTGGTCGAGCACAACCCAACCACTCAAACTTTTATCACACATGTTCGATCTCAGAAATTTCATTTCAGATTTGGAAACCTAAGACTACTTTTTATTTCTCAGATATCACTTTGTCTGCTGGTTCCTGATCAGCATAACAATCGATTGATAAAGAAGCTGAAACCCAAAGGTCTTGTCTCCAGGCAGCCCCCTCCAATGGGGACTGAGAAATGGCAGCTGTGTGTGTATATATACATACAGGAAAATCAAGTACCACTTAAAATCTGAATCACATCTAAAACAAGCATTTTTTTATAAAAAAGCACACACACACACACCCACACCCACACACATCTATTTGTTATAAATATGATTTTTACCATTTGACGGATTTTAAGCATCTTAAATGTAATTTTCATCTCAAAAGTCGAAACCCTAATTCTATTTTTTTTGAAGGAACAAAACCCTAATTCTATTTCCTTGCACATGAAGAGGAAAGAAGGCATCTTGGCATCCAATAACGATGACAGGACTGGAGGCAGAGCCCTACAGTTCAGGAAACACAGACCCAACAAGGCAGAGGAGGCTGACGAGGAGGAGGTAATATTAATACACATGCATGGAGATAGAAAGTACGAGAGCAGAACGTTACTGTACGTGCTGGTAAACATATTCAGCAGAAGGCAGGCCGAGACAAGTAGATATGAAGCTCAACAGCGACGCGTATGGCATCTACCCATAACGCATCTACCCATGAATTCTAAAAGGTTTCAAAGGCGGTGTGTACCGATCGATGAAGGACGAGATGTGTATGCATGTGACCAAGTAGATGAAGAAAATAACAGATGAGTGACCGATTCAGGTAAATTAATGTGGAAGAATTGAAATTGAGCTATACATGGCATGCACTGTTATGTTTCTTTCTTTCCATGGTATATACAGTAGTACAAGGCAACTATGCTTCAACACTTGTACTACAGTGAAGCACCATGTGGGTGGTGAAGGGAATTGACCTAAATACCTAAGGAGCTAGCGATCGATCAAAGAGCAGCATCTAGCTAGCTAGCTACCTAGCTAGTACTGAACATTCTAAATCGATCGTCCAATCAATGGAATAAATAATGCTGTAATTAATCAAGGATGGAATAAATAATGCTGTAATTAATCAAGGATAATGCAATCCATGTGCTAATCCAACTGTAAAATTTATGTGATTAACAATCTTGAGCAGAAATTAAGATCATAAGTGAACCACTCCTCGCACATGATCTTTGTCGACACCCTGTACCTGACTTGTGAATTACAAATCACAATTGTTATCAATGTAAGACTATTTTAACATATGAAATGCATGCAAGCCTATACATCGATTGCCATTAACTAGTGTAAATGATAGTTATCAAATGATCAATTAACCAATAATGTTTGCATTGCAAAATGAACAGTAATATATATATATATATGCCTATTTTTGTTACAGAATATTGCACAATAAAAGCAAAATATACCCACATAATTAAGATTAATTAAAAATGTAGACAATATTTGGTAATAATCATCAAGAGGTTTTTTTTTTTTTGGAAGATCATGCACCAAGCTAGAGTTTCATACCACACATGCATAGGCTGATCAGTGTATATTGATCATAGAAAGTAATTAACATAACCAACATGATCGATGAATTCAGATAATCAATACGCATCACAAATATATGAAACAATTCTCAAGTCTTACCATCAGTACGTACTTTTCATCACATATGTATATATGATCGATCGATCCATCACCTTCGTCTTCTCTCCATTTACCCAAGTGATCCGAAGGAGCAATGGAAGAGCAGGAGCCTCTCGTCCGGGCCACCGAAAGGACTAACACTACCAGTTCTATTCACGCCGCCCCCGCCGCCAGGATTTGAGTTACTGCTCGAAGGGCCGACACCCGAGTAGGCGTCACGGTCGGAGAAGAACAGATGGTGTCCGTGTGTGTGACTCATGACCTGATGCGAGTGGTAGCTTCCGGCAACCGAAGTGTTCAAATCTGTAAGCTGAAAATTCGACGGAGGCGGGGGAACGGACGAGGGCCCCGGCAGGTGCTGCTGTTGTTGTTGCTGCTGAGATGGTGGCGGCGGCGGCGGCGGCGGCTTCTTCCTCTTCTTCTTCTCGTAAGCGATACCCCGCGCTTTGGACTGCGCGTCCCTCACCTCGCGCAGGTAGAGCCTGACGGCTCTTGCACCGAACGGGTTGGTCTCAGGCTGCCCGCCGTTCTCCTCGAAGGCTGCCCGGAGCCGACCGACGAGAGCGTCGAGGCTGCCCCAAGCTTGACGGAGGGGGCACTGACAGGGTGCCGGCGGGTTGGGGTGCCCAAAGAAGGGGCAGCCATTGAGGTGCACCTTTGTCTTCCCGAACTGGTCCAGGTACCGGAGGAATTCCAGCACGTGGGCTCCGCTGCACCGGGAGAGCGTCAGCGGTGGGCGGTGGTTCTTCAGGTACTGCCCGAAGGTGTTCCAGTCGCGCCGCTTTTGGGACTCGTACCGGCTTGGGGGCGGCAGCGGCCGTAGTGAGGTGTTGGCGGTGGTGGCGGGGGTGTTCCCACCGGAGCTGTCGGAGCTGGCTGTGTTCATCGACATATTTTGCAAAAATCTTCTATCTTTCCGATCTTGGGTTTTGTGGTTTGGGTGCCTGCAAATCGATCGATCGGTAGATGTTATCTGATTCCAAGTTTTCAGCTGTAGATGCCGACGCCACCGGATCTTGATAAACAACTGCCAACGACAACAATATCAACAAGGAGATCGAAATCAGCAAAAGTAAGGATCTAGCTAGTAGTACTCATAATGCTCGATCACACACAGATGGTGAAATAATAGCTTGAGAGCTTCAAATTTTTTTAAAAAGTGATGGCCGGTGTGATCTGGGTCTATCTCGATTATCGTTTGGTGATCGAGCTTGGATGCCACTGCGAAATCTTGATTCAACCCAAAAAGAAAACAAAAATAGCTAGCTTCCTTCCTATATGCGCGGGCGTTTAGGTGATGGATGCGATCTAACAACAGCGCTTCTTTTGCCTAGCAGCTAATGCAGTGATGGGCATGTACAGCACAAACCACGGATGGCTAGCTAGCTTTTTCCGTATAAATATAAATATGTGGTGTGATGCGATAATAGATGACTAGGGGACATCGATCGATCGTCACACACGAATGGAGAGGTGTGTCACTGAAAAAGAGAAGCCAGCAGCAGCTCGATGACGACCTCCTTGAGGGCAAAACCTAAAAGGGCTGGGAACACTGAGTGCAACAAGTGGAGTATGGGGATCGGTCGAGCTTGGGGTGGAGATCTACACTTGTGGTTTTGGGGGTGTAATTATGGGTACCATTTCATCTGATTAATTCCCAAGACCCAGCTTGAAACCCTTAATTACAACCTCATTATGAGCTTGCTAGCTGGAAAGATCTAGCCAAATAAAAGCATGCAAAGGCCGGCCGGCGAACTAAATCGGAGGAAAATACACACATAACTTGGTACTAGAACCACAGATCCAAACCTTTTTCTGTTGGACTCACTCACCCATGCCTCTCACACGAACCCCAGAACGACAGATGAGAACAGTGGGTGCAACAGCTGAAGGAGCTGGAAGACTACCCCCCAGCCCCTTTTGTTGCAGACGTGTGGATCCTTCTTAGAGATCGATGATGAATTAAAGGAGTTGCTACCTTGTGGTGTATATATTATGATGATGGTGAAGGAGATGGAGAGAGAGAGAGAGAGAGAGGAGAGGAGAGGTTGAAGATATTCTTGCCTGGTCGGAAGGAAGGAGATGACGGGTGGGCTTGGTGAAACTGAGATAGAGTAGAGAGAAAGAGAGAGAGAGAGAGAGTGCGCACTGTTGGATGTTGTACTGGTGAAGGCAAGTGTTATGGCGCAAGAAATGATGGATGTGATTTTCACTGTTTCCGCACGTGACATGCGGATGCAACGGAGCGCAAATTTTTCCGTCTGCATTTTTGTCCAACATGATAAAAAATTAAATTAATGCCAAGAAATCACAAGTTTTTTTATTTTTTAAAAAAGTTCAAAATTATTCGTACCACACATTTTAGCTTGATAATTTGATTGTAAGAGCGGGAATCAAAATAAGGTTGTCAATTACTAGTGTTATTGAACATCATTAGACATGCTATGTCACCTACCGTATTGGTTATTACGTCAACTACGTGGTATACCACATCAGTAACTATCTTTAAGGTCTAGTGCATGGAACTACTTGGTCGCATCACCTAGTGTATATATGGTTTGGTGCATCGAAATCAATTGTTGTCTTTCTCTAGGGTTTGATTGCATTACGTGGTGTGTAGTCTAGTGCACCACCCCCATATTGCCTTTTTTTGGGATACAATGCAAGTGTGGTTGCACTACCTAGGCATGGTTCAACACACCAATCACCCTATCCTCTAATCTTTTAGAGTTAGATGTGAGCACTCAATTTGACCATTTTTATTTTCTTTTGATCCCCTCACAATTTTTGATCTAGACCGAAAAAATCTGATTGAATCGTAAAAAGTTACTAGTTTGACCATGAGAATTTAGCCTCAACTGTTTTTACTATTTCCATGCCAATACACTTGCGTCAATGCTATTAACACATGATCTTGAGAGATTGAAGGAGATCACCAATGGATCAATCAACACACAATCTTGAAAGATCGAATGAGATTGCCAACAATCAACACATGAAGCACAAGAGAAAAGGGGTAGCTAGCAAGCCCTAGGAAAAAGGTAGGTTTGAGATATGCTTTCTCTCACTCATTCATTAGATTGATATTAGAATGATACAAGCAATCCATTACAACAAAATCCATTACAACAAATAATGGTCACGTGACAATCATGTGACCAAATGAACAAGTACAACAAAAAGTAAGAAACTATTACAAAAAATGAATAAGGTCAAGCATTAAACTTGTCTTTCCCTGTCGTGGTGACTGCTTAAGTCTATAAAGAGACTTATTTAACTTGCATACCCAATCATCTTTATTCTGTACCACGAAACCTGTTGGTTGCTCCATCCAGATATCTTCATCTAAATTACCATACAGGAAAACTGTCTTTACATCCAATTATTCTAATTCGAGATTCTGTGCTATAACAATAGACAAAAGCACTCTAATAGATGTATGACGTACAACAGGAGCAAATACCTCATTGTAATCAATTCCTTCTCGCTGTAAATAACCTTTGGCAACCAACCTTGCCTTGTGCTACACCTCAGTGTTGCCTTGAGTCCCAACTTTCTTCTTATAGACTCATTTGCAACCTACAATGTTCTTGTTCTTTGGACGTTTCACAAGCTCCCAAGTTTTGTTTCTATGAAGGGATTGCAGTTCCTCTTCCATTAAAGTCATCCAAAGACCAGCATCAAAACATTTTAATGCAGCTTCATAAGTAGGTGAATCAACAAAATCCACCACTTCTTTTGCTACCTGTAAGGCAAAAGCAACCAAATTTTCATAGCCATACCTAATAGAAGGTCTAATGTCCCTTCTAGGACGTTCTCTGCCAATGGTTCTTGGTGGTGGTTGCTCCACTTCTTCCTCCTCAACTACGTTTTCCTGAACACTTGATGAGTTATCTTTTGGTTCAACTTAATCAATATTACTAGGTTGCTGTGTGTATAACTCCACCTGTTCAGGAGTAGTATTCTCAACTTCTGGTGATGCAATTTCCAATTCTTTTGTAGTCTGCAACAAAGCATTTTCATCAAAAGTGACATCACGATTGTATATCACTTTACCTGATGCAATGTCATAAATTCTGTATCCTTTTACTCCAGTACCATATCCAACAAATATTCCTTTCTTGGCTCGAGGCTCTAGCTTCCCATTGTTCACATAGTAGTAAGCTGGACATCCAAAAATCTTGAGCTTGGAGTAATTTGCAGACCTGTTCATCCACAATTCAAATGATATCTTACCATCTATAGCACTAGAGGGAGACCTGTTAACCAAAAAGGAAGCTGTGTTAATAGCCTCTGCCCAAAAATTCTTATTTAAACCTGCATTGGATAGCATACACCTGGCCTTTTCGAGTGTCCTGTTCAATCTTTCTGCCATTCTATTCTGTTGAGGGGTATGTTTGACAGTATAATGTCTGGTAATTCTTGTATCTTTACAAAAGTTGTTAAACTCTTGAGAGCAAAACTCAAGACCATTATCTGTCCTCAAGTATTTGACCTTTCTATCAGTTTGGTTTTCTACTTGAGCTTTTCAATGCTTAAAACTTTCAAAAGCATCACTCTTATGTTTTAAGAAGAAAACTCAATTCATGCGAGAGTAGTCATCAATAATTAAAAGGAAATACCTTGATCCTCCATGAGAGTACTGTCGTGCAGGCCCCCAATAATCAGCATGTATATAATCTAATACTCCCTTTGAACTGTGCTGACCTTTGCCAAAAGACACCCTTTTCTGTTTGTCATATACACAATGTTTGCACATATCAATGTAAACTACCTTGTGTCCTTCAAACCTGCCTAGACTACTTAGTCTCTGCATCCCTTTCTATCCCAAATGACCCATTCTTGAGTGCCATATAACAGACTGATGCTCTTGATCTGATGTAGCTGCTACAGCTGAACCAGAAATAGGTGTGCCTTGCAAAATGTATAAGGGGCTAGACTTGACACCTTTCGTAACAACCAATGAGCCTTTCACAACACTAATCTTTCCCCCTCCACCTGAATATCTGTAACCTTTAGAATCAAGGGCCATAAGAGAAATCAAGTTCTTACTTAGTTTTGGAATGTGACAAACATCTTCCAAAACTTTAATCGTGCCATCTTGCATCTTGAACTTGATAGTGCCAACACCTACTCTGGAGCATACATTGTCATTGACCAAGGTCACTTGGCCATCCTCCACCTGCTCATATGTATCAAAGTACTCTCTGCACGGAGTCATATGGTGGGATGCTCCTGAGTCCATGATCCACTGATCACCTGAATAGGCACTACAACAAACTGTAAGAGAAAAATCACCATCAGATGCAAAATCTATTTCTTCCACTGCAGCCTTTCCTTTGTTCTTCAACTTGGGACAATTTGTTTTCCAGTGTCATTTCTCCTTACAATAATTGCAAGTATTCTTTGAGTACTTGCTTTTGGATTTGCTCTTGTTTCTGTTCTTATTACCCTCTTTCCACTAACTTCTACTTCTGTTCTCTTGCTGATGAGCTGTGAGGCCAGAACCACTTGCCTCATTACTGTCATGCTGCACCATGTGTCTTAGCTCTCTTGAATGAAGGCTGGATCTCACTTCTTCCAGTGTAATGGAATCTCTTCCAACTACACAAGACTGAACAAAGTTTTCATAACTGAGAGGAAGTGAGCAAAGTAAGATGAGAGCTGCATCTTCATCTTCAATGGTAACACTTGTGTTCTTGAGTTCCATCAGAATGGAATTCAACTGATCTAAATGCTGCTTAAGTGGTATACCTTTCTTCATTTTTAGTGAGAACAATCTTTGCTTTAACTTGTTTGTTAAAGACTTAGTCATGTATAATGACTCTAATTTCTGCCAAAGACCAGAGGACGTTGTTACATCTGCAACTTCTATGATTACCTCATCTGACAAGCACAGTAAAATGGTGGAGTGAGCCTTCTCCTCCTGTATTCCAAATTCAGTAGAGTCTCTATCCAATGTGGCAGCCTAATTTAAAGATGCCCAAATGCCGTGTTGTTTCAAAAGTACTCTCATTTTTATTTGCCACAGACTGAAACTGTTTCTGCCATCAAACTTGTCTATTTTCATACCAGGAGTTGCCATCTCAAAAATGTGTTTTTCAACAGAAATAATCACATAAATTTTCAAACATACCTTCACAAATTTCTAATTTCAGAAATTACCCAAAAATGCAAAAATGTGTTTGATTTGCTTCAACTTTCAACAAACCCCCAAAAAACTGATTTAGGACTTGTTGAACTTGGATTAGGCAAATATCAAACACATCCAATTCAAAAATTTGGCACAAGATCTGATTCTCAACACATATTCAAAAATCTCAACCACTTTGCAACAAAAAATCGGCCGGCAAAAGGAACCACGAAAATTTTAGCAAGGATGCCAAAAATCAAAACCTCAAATTTGCCTCCACGAAAAAATCCCCAAAAATTCCAGAAGCTTCAGAGCAATGTGGAGAAGGTTTAGGAGGCTTACAAACCTATTTCACCAAGTGAAATGGAAGATACGAAGGTTTGAGTCCGACTGGTTCTGGCAGTGGTGGCGGCGGCGACAGCTAGGGCTGTGATTTCCAGCCCAAATCGCGGATTCAAATCCAGTTTTCGATCTCTAAAATCACTCTGATACCACTTGTTGTGCTTGCATGAGCAAAAGCCCTATGATTTCGGATGAAATCAGGAAGCAAATCGAGGTCGAAAACCCAGATTTCAGAAGCTCCTCGCCGATGCGCTTAGCCTTTGTTTGCTTCGATTTTTGAGGGGAAGAAGGAGGGGATCTTGAGCATTCAAACACAAATCGATTTACGTGGTTCTCCTTCTCCTTGGGTACTCCACGAATGGCTCTCTTGGTGGGTTTCACTATTAGGGTGGATGGGTTACAACGGGGGAAGAAGTAAAGGAAGAAAGCTTCTTCTTCTTATCTCAATTTGGGCAAATTTGGGCTTTTATAGTCTAAGCCCAAATTTCAACAATGCCCTTGAGTATATCAAGTTACAAATTATAATTAAGCAAAATACAAACTAGATGAAAGTCACATTCTCTACACAAACAATAAATATACAATTAATCAAATATGTAGCATTAAAAAATGTATCAACCCAGAATTGTATGATAGACTAGAAAAAGTCAATAAATATAAAGCAATTCCTACAATATGTTTATGTTTTCTCTAAGCTCCATTATTTTGTTGTGGTGTATAAGGACATGTTATTTGCTAAGCTATGCCATGATTTTTTTAGAAATTCTGTAAAATTTGTGTTAACAAATTCACCTCTACCATCTATTTTAAAAATCTTTATTTTCTTTTCAAACATATTTTCAACTTCTAATTTAAATTGAGAAAAAACTGTTATTTTTCGATGTTGGACTATCATCTAACACTCCCCCGCATGTGCATAACACATGTTTTTTTTACTTTTTATTGATATATGGGACCACTTTTAATATGGTATCAGAGCACCAGGTTGTGGGTCTCATCTCTCACCAAAAAGTTAAAAAAAACATGTATTGTGCACGTGTGAGGGAGTGTTAGATGATAGTCTAACATCAGATATCTTATTGATGAAGATTGAACTTATAACATAGTGGAAATCTCTTCAATTATTCAATTGAGTTTTATTAATATAAGAGAATACTTTCAATAAAAACTGTAAAAGTATAAGATTTATTTTTCAATAGAAAAATCTAGCTATATCTATTATAGTCATCAACAAGAAAATATAGTATTTGTAGCTTAATATAGAATCATAAGGGATAGATCCTCACACATCACTATGAATGGGTTCAAGTAAATTTTTAGAAACATAACCAAAATTTTAAAAAGGGAGTTTATAACTTTTACAAATTTTTTAAGAATTACACAGATTCACTATGACATTCTATATTCATAATATTCATTATTCTCTTTTGAATTTGATTAGATTGATGTCCTAAGGTGTGGTGAAGGACCTCATGCAAAACTTTTTTGACAACAAAGGCATCGTGATGTTTGGCAGTTATCAATCTAACTACGGTATAACACTCCTTCAAGTTTTCCTCGAAGAACCACCTTCTTGGAGTTCTTGTCCTTAACATAAAAATGATTGTCATCAAGATAAAAACAAAATTGATTATCTTTGCGAAAATTATTAATAGACAATAGATTAAATGGAGCATTAGGGCAATGCAATATATTATTCAATCTAAATGAGTTAGTATTATTATATAAAATAGATTAACCAACATTGCTAACATTCAAACCTTGACTATTCCCAACTTGGACCACTTCTTTTCCCTTGTAGGGAGCTGAATTTTTTATGCAACCAAGTTAGGAGTAATATGGATTGAAGCAACAAAATTTGCAAATCACATTGAGTTATCTCTAGTGTCCTTAGCTCATCTATTGGTTGTTGCCATAACAGCAAATCTCTTTGGGGGTTGTTTGCCCACATAAGACATATTTAGTTGTTGGAAACAATCAATAGCAATATGACGACTTTTTAAGCTTTGCATCATCACTTCCTTTCTAATCAAGGTTTGTTGGTCACTCCCTCCAACCACTAGCCCCTATCAAGACGCACTACAAGAAAAGGTGGATTTAGTGACAAATGTAATTCAGCATCTATCACTTTTTCCAATGTTACAACAAGCTTTTTTTTTAAATATTTTGTGACAGATGAAAATCCATCACAAAAATGTCTTGAATCTATCACTGTAGGTTCATTAAATTTTTTTAAGTATTAGGGGCCGTATTTTTTTAAGTATCAGCACGTTGTTCCCCTCATTGGCTTCGTGTTGCCCTCCTCTTCTCTCACCGCCCTCATCACCTCGTTTGTGTGCCTTCCGCGCATTTGCCCCCTCTCACATTTGTCGTGGGCTGTTTGTGCATCCACCCCCTCCTATGTTCACCATGGGCCATTCGTTGCATTACCTGTTGGCCCTCCACCCCTTGACAGATCCATTGTCCTTCCCTCGCTTTTTCTCACTAGTGCTCGTGGAATCCTGTTGATTCTCTCCTAGCCCAACACCCACTGTCATACAACCTATTAGCTGATGACATTTTCCTTTTCATCATCTGTACTACCATAAATACAACTAAATTCCTCCATTTCAAAGCACCTAGAATCAACCTCACAATTGCCCCCTTTTCACCCCTCATAACCATTACCCAAAACCCTCGAGTATCCCAATGACCTTGCATTCATTTTGTTGTCCGCCGCTCCTACTAACCTCCCACACAATAGTTTGCATCATCGTGCATAGACCGCATCCACACACACTTGTTCGCCCGCTCATTTGACCGTGCTTGCTCACTCACACCTAGACACATTTAGACTAACTACACCCACACCCAAGCCACCCGACAACCATTTTTCACTTTGATACATAAAAATGATGAAAAGTTAACATAAAAATAATGATTAATCCAGCAAATTAAATTTTAATTTCGCATTTTGTCTTAATTATGCATGTAATTATATTCATTTAGAATTTTGTTTCATCTTGTTTCAATTAGTACAAATTAAATTATAAATTTTCAAAGTTAGCTCATTAAGAAAAATGAACTGTTCCTAAATTACATACATATATGAAAAGATAACTATTGCATCCAGACTTAATCGCATCCCGAATTTTTAGTCTAGAATTATTTTTAAAAAAACTAACTTAACAGTATTGCATTCAAACTTTATTTTATCATTTTTCATCAAGTGCACTAAAAGATATCATTTTTCAAAGAATGATCACTTATGCAAATAACTTGTAATTAAACTAAATTATATGTGCATGCTTATCATTTGCCCTGCTGCATGTAGTCTACTTCTCATATATTTATCATGACATTTTTTTCAAAAAATAAATTCCTTTTTTTCTTGCATTTGCACTTTATTTCAAGACATTTCACCATGTATGCTTTAAAATATGGCTTTTTGAAGTCATTAGAAGTTTCTCTTTGACTATGAATGCAACTATTGACACCTATCTGTCTTTTAATGAGTTGTGCTTTGTCATGTTTCCGAAACATAGTTATGAAATTTTTCTTAAGAAATAAACTCCTATTTCTTGCAATTGGGTTTCATTTCATGATTTTTCTTCATTCATAGCTCAAGGTATATTTTTTTGAAGTAAATGAATATATCTATTTCACTGCAAACATTAACACATCTCTTTGTCACATGCTTATTATCATAATCAAAATTGTTGTCCACGCTAAATATTTAAAATTTAATTAGTTCATATTTTTCTTGGTCGGTCGATTCATTATCTTTCAAATAGATAAATCATGCATTTATCCATTGAGTGCTTTTAAAGTTATGAATATTTCATGTTGAATGAGTCCACTGTATAATTTAGGAGATCAATAATTGCTTGCAAGTAGCTCTTTCATTATGCATAACAGTATTTAATCCAGTGACCTATGCATTTAGCTGACATTTTTCTATGAAAGTAGACTCGTTAAGCTTTCAAATGATTGAAATTTCTCATTTTTCTATGAAAGTAGACTCGTTAAGCTTTCAAATGATTGAAATTTCTCAATTTTCTATAAATTAAATTAAATGATACTATTTTTTAAGTTATACATATATACATGTTGTCTTGTTTAAATGAAAATTTGTTTGTCATTAATCCATTTCATCAAGAATTGTCATCCTGTCATTTCAAGCTTTTTTAAAACATTTTTACCTAAAACAAGACTCTTTTAGCTTTCCAATGAATATCATGATTATCTAATAAGCCAATTAAAAGATATGTTTTTTCAAAGGACTACACATTTATAATGCCTATTTGAATTTTTGACCCTTTTAAACTCCTTTGATTTTTATATGCATTTTTTAAGCTTCTTTTAAGTTTTTCACCTCTTTTTGGGTAAAATTAAATATCTTAAACTTAGATCTTATGAAGTCGATCTTAGAAATGTTGATTAACTTCATAAATGAATTTTTTTAAAAACACTTAGCCTATCATATTTACATTAGGTAAATAAGATTTATTAGATGCATATAAAATCTTCTCTTTATCTCTCGATGGAAGATAGGTTGGCATTATTATAGATTAGGCCTTTTATCTTTATTTATTTCTCATCCTTAATTTTAATCTCTAAAAATTGGAAACTCGAGGATGGATTCCTTAACTTGATCTCCTATTTTCCTCTCTTAATTAAGGTTGCATTAGCCTATGCTTTCATTTTAGATTAGAATTCCATGTATAATAGAAATTTAGGCTGCATGTCGATTTTATGACTTTCTGTTGTGACCCTCTCGATCACCCACACGCATAGGAAGAAGAAGAAGAAGAGAAAGGAAAATGAACACTCAAACACAAGGATTTACGTAATTTAGGAACAACCTACTACACGGGTGTTTGGTGGTGTACTTCACTATTCACCGTTACGATATATCTTTTTATCTTTACAATCAGGCCCATTTAGAGTGTCCTAACATCGTACTACAATCCTAGTCAATCTGAGCCATTTATACAGTCATTACAATATAGTGGTGATAACGAACTAGACAGTTTGTCCTAGTATAGCGTATACTGGATGTACCAACTGGACAGTTTGGCCCAAACGTTACATGTACGGTGGATTCATTGTTGTCATTTAACTTGTGTTAAATGATCACAACAAAAATTCTAAATCATGGTACCCATTGTATTAAGCAATGCGAGTACGAGTCAAATCCAAGGAGCTAAGCATAAATAATTAATGGAAAATACGCAAGTCAATAATGTAAGCAAGAAATTGTAAAAAGTACTAAAATAATTTCTCAATACAACAATCAAGGAAGGAAAAATAAACTTTATAAAGAAAGGTACAAATTTACAAAGTTACAAAGATTTTCATTTATCCGAAATTTACATTTTGGATAAACGAATTTCTCAGTTAAGGAAAATAAAGAATAGTCATTTATATACAAAAGAAAATTAAAATAAATATGAAATATAAATTTCAATCATTTGGGTATTTAAAACTATTATTATTACATAAATCTATATAAATATATTATATATAGACATAAAAATATAAAGCTATAAAAAACTTTGAATATTGTTCATTAACTTCCCAATCTTTTCAAACTTTTAACATCAAAACACCAATTCTCAAGTAGAGGTAAGGGTTTTTTGGTCATAGTCGTTTAACTTATGTTAAACAACCCTCAAGGAACTTAATCCATCGAGGAAGGCTATTATGCAACGAGGAGTCTGTTGCAATTCAGGAAAATGGACTTTTGACCTTAACTTTCCAAAATGATTGGACCTTTAAGAAGAAATAAATAATAGTAGCAAGCTATTTATTAATGAAAAATCTCTTATCTTCTTCATTAGCTTCATTTGACATCGTGCATATCTAGAGATATCAAGCATTTTATTTGATTGGTCATCTTGCTAAATCATAGGAAGATAAGTTAAATAATACTGTTAAGTTAATGGTTAGTAAAACATTCACAAAACAAAAATAGTTAGTGGATTAGAACGACAAAAATAGTTAGCTAAATTAATAAAAGAAAAAATGTCAATAAGTTAGCAAGTAAAAACTGTTAGAGGTTAATATAGAAAAACATACAAAACTATTAGATAATAGAAAACAAAAGAAACAAAATTATACAAAACTCAACTGTGAAACAATATTCACAAACTTACAGCATATACAAAGATACACAAAGGCTAGCCACACAAAGCACACAACACCATAACAAAGAAAAATAACTTTACAAGAAAGAAAAGAACTTTACATGAACTGAAAATTTTATTAACATACATTCACAGTATTTACAAAAATTTAACCAAGATATAAGATGAGAGTACATTAATAAACTAAACTAAACTAACAACAGGAAATAAAAGTTGATCCAATGCTCTAGTTCTCACCCTTTGGCTTGAAGTCCTATTCTTCTCCCAAATAGTGCTCGAATCCAACAAAGTGAGCTGCTACACACCTTTCTACCAGCCACCCAACGTGTTGTTACTACATTGAAATGACCATAGGAAGGGTGGATCACCTGCTAGAACACCTAGGCACTGAACACCTTATTAATGCTTGAATCTCGTCTCTACCCAGTTGCACTTGGTAGTTACTTGTCGATCTTGGCTACCTCTGCGACCCAAGGAGGTATGGCACAGAGAGGGTGCTCGAAGAGTCTAGCCCTCCACCAAGACCACCACACCAACCTTGAACCCAATGAGCTGCCGACTTTTATCCTCATTTCACTAGTTGAAGGAGTAAACTCAAACACTCACACAACTGTAAGGGTTCAAAGCTGAAAGCAAAGGATCCTGAAATCTCCTACGCTTGCATCTTTTATAAAAAATTCATGGACATTTCTACCCATATGACAATAAAATTAAGGCATTAATAATTAAGGACGTAATAAAAATTTCACCCAAAAAGTTGTTAAACAACTACAACACACCCAAGAATGGTCGAAGATACAGCTGCAATAGGAAATCGGCTACATAGACTTGCAATCAACAACTCTCAAAAAAAAAAGATAAGGTCTGTTGTACAACAACCAAAGGCAACAAACCTTTATTGCGTTTGGACTTGGACAAAACTAAGAGTTTATAGAAAAAAATATAAAAAACTACCTAAGTTTATGCAAGTATTTAAAATGTCTCTTTAACATCTACGATCATCATAAATGGTTGATTCATGCATTTTTAAATCATTTAAGTACAAAATTCATGCAACTTTATAAATATGTAATTAACATGAAACTCCATTAAGGTGCATGATATATAATGATTTAAACTATAAAATACATGTATTAAGGTCTGTAAAACTGCACAAATCAACATTGTACATTACGCCATCTACGTCTGGTATGGCTTAAACATGACGCCCTTTGCATCCTATATAACCTGAACACCCCTACGCCAACCTAAACCTTTTGGCCTTTGTGTCCTGTATAGCCTGAATGTTACGCGTTCTATGTCCTGTCTGGCAGCACCCTGATGCCAACCTAAACCTTTCGGCCTTAGCGTCCTGTATAGCATCAACTTGACACCCTCCATGTTCAGTCTATTCTTCAACTGGACTTCACTTGAGACTCACTTGAGACCAACTCCACACTGATCTCTTGCCAAACCTTATTCCAGATCTAACAATCTCCCACTTAGAGTTTGTCTCAATGACTTCACCTAATTGTTCTCTTATGGCTCAGCAACATGTAATAACTACTTGTAACAACAGCAACACCAACACACCAAATCTCCTTTGTCAATCACCTTGGAGACTAGCTGAGGCTATACATAACCTCAACTTTGAAACAGTCACCACCTTAGTCAACATATCTGCAATGTTCTTTGATCCTACAACCCTTTTCAACATAAGATTGCCCTCCTAAATCTGTTCTTTGATGAAATTGTATTTCATCTTGATGTGCTTCAACCTAGAGTGGAATAAAGGATTCTTAGACAAGTAAATGGTACTTTGACTGTCAGTAAACAACACACATCCTTGTTGTTCATGACACAACTCCTATAGCAGATTCTCTAGTCAAATTTTCTCCTTGACTGCCTCTAAAACTACACAATATTTAGCCTCTGTAGTTGAGAGTGACACACAACTTTGGAGTTTAGATCTCCAACTAACTACAATGCCTCCTATGTACTGAAAACATATTCGAATGTGCTCTTGCTCTTATCCAAGTCACCTCCCAAGTCAACATCTAAATAGCCTTCCAACTCTACTATTTTTCCCTTGTAGTACAAACATAAATTTGAGGAATTTTGCAAATACTTTAGGATCCACTTAATAGCATTCCAATGTTGAATGCCTACCTGGATTAGCCATATATCTGCTGACAACTCTCACTGCATGTGCAATATCTAGCCTAATGCAAATCATTGCATACATTAGGCTTCTCACATCTCTAATCTTTCTTCAACATTCTTGGGTGATCGATCCTTTGACAGCTTGAAATGGCTTCCAAGTGGCAACTTAGTGGCTCTGGTCTTTGAAATGGGAAACTTCTCAAGTACCTTCTCCAAGTACTTCTTCTAAGATAATCTCAAACTTCTAGTAGCCCTATTTTTGATGATCCTCATCCCAAGGATGTGCTTTGCCTCTCCTAAATCCTTCATTTCAAACTCCTTAGACAGATGCTTCTTCAACTAACTAATCTTTTTCATATCTCAACAAACAATCAACATATCGTCTACATACACTAGTAGAATGATATAACACCTACTGAATTGCTTGTAGCAACACAAATATGCATCACACCTTTTGTCTTCTGAAACCAATGTCACTGACATAGCTATCAAACTTCTTGTACCACTGCCTTAGAGCTTGTTTCATACCATACAGACTCTTCTTCAGCTGGCAACCAAATTTTATTTGCCTACTTCCACAAATCTCTCTGGTTGTTGTATGTAAATTTTTTCCTACAACTCTCCATGGAGAAATGTTGTCTTCACATCCATTTGCTCTAAGTGCAAATCTTCAACAACCACAATGCTTAAGACTACTCTAATTGTGGTCATCTTCACCACAGGAGAGAAAACCTCTGTATAGTCTAAATCTTGGATTTGTTAGAAACCCTTTGCAACCAACCTAGCCATGTATCTCTTCCTGTCATCTAATTCCTCCTTAGGTCTGAAAACCCACTTGTTCTGTAAGGCTTTCATTCCTACAGGCAATTGAACTAGCTTCCATGTCTTATTCTTCTATAAGGATCTCATCTCTTCCTTCATGGCTAGCTCCCACTATTTTGCATCCCCTTGCTTCACCACCTCTAAGTATGACTCAGGTTCTCCTCCATTAGTTAATAACAAGTGATTAAATGATGAGTCATACCTTTTTGAGGGTCTTATGATCTGAGTTGACCTCCTAGGCACTTGAGGAATAGACCGTTCCTTCTCCTGAAGCTGATGTTCTTTTTCAACTTCTTGTTGAGTACTCCTTTCAGATTCATCACTTGAATCCTCAACAGGAACTTCCTCCATTGTAATTGATTGGCCTAATTGATTCTCAACTTCAGTTGCAATCCTTGTACTTGGACACCTTAGACTTAACAAAGGTTACATCCTTTGATCTAATTATCTTATTAGTTACTTCATTCTAGAACCTATAACCAAAGTAATTAGTCTCATAGCCAATGAAGTAGCATTTCTATGCCTTTGGATCTAGCTTGTCTCTCTTGTCACTGTTGACATGTACATAAGCGAGTGATCTAAAAATCTTTAAATGAGCAAATGACACCTTCTTCACAGTCCACTTCTCCTCTGGAATCCCATATTTGAGTGGTGTTGAAGGTCCTCTACTTATCAAATAAGCTGCAATGCTAATTGCTTCAGCCCAAAAACACTTGAGTAATCTAGTATGAAGTTTCATGCTTCTGGCCCTTTCATTCAAGGTCCTATTCATCTTTTTAGCAATACCATTTTGCTATAGATTTCTAGCAACTGTTCTCAACCTCTTGATCTCATGCTCCTCACAAAAATTCTTAAACATCTGGCTGTCATATTCATCACCATTATCAAACTTTAGGCACTTGATTTTCTAACTAGTCTTATTTTCAGCTTCAGATCTTCACCTCTTGAAAATTGAAAATACCTCAGACTTTTGCCTCAAAAAATACACCCACACCTTCCTTGTGCAATCATCTATGAAGGTGACATAATAGTTGGAGCCACCAATGGAACTAACTAGGGCTAGTCCCCATACATCTGTATGAACTAATTCCAACCTTGTCTTCTTCAGTTCTTGAGGCCTCCATGAAAAACTGACTCTCTTCTGCTTTCCAAGTATGCATTCCTCACACATCTTCAAGCTCACTGACTTAAGATTAAGAATCCTTCCCTCTAAAGTTAACACCTTTAGTCCCCTTCCACTGATGTGCCTCATTCTCTTGTGTCATACTATTGAACCAACATCTAAATTTGTTGTTGCAATGGTGTCAGTTTGGTTTGATGTCAAATAGAGAGTGCCCACCTTGGTTCCTCTAGCAAACACCATAGCACCTTTGGTTATCTTCTACTTTCTACCTCCAAAACCTGTGTGATAACCCTCCGAGTCCAGTTGACTCATGGAAATTAAATTCGTTGCCAGCCTAGGGACATATCTCACATCTCTTAATTTTCATATTCCTCCATTTGTTCTAATGTGAACATTTCCTTTGCCAATAACATCCAAGACATCATCATTGGCAAGATATACCTTCTTGACTTCAGTTGCATGATAGTTATGCAATTGATTTTTCTTATTAATTGTGGAATGAAGCTCTTGAGTCTAGAATTCAAGACTCAAACTGAACTTGAGACACTGCACACTAGGTCTTCATTTGAGTCAACTCCCATTGAGTTGGCATCATCTCCTATAGTTTCTTTGCCCTTTGTGTCCTTTTTAGGTGCCCTACATTCAGACATGTAGTGCCCCTCTTCACACAGTTCCAGCAAGTGACATATTTCCTTCCCCTACCCTGTCCTCTTGATTTGGACCTACCTTGGTACTTTGTTCCTCTCAACTGACTTCTGCCTCTACTCTCAACATTGAGGGCAGAGGTGAAAGCCTCTCTACTCTCCTTTCTCTAGATATCCTCACTTAGAATCAGATCAGTGATTCACCTAAACTAAGCTTCGTATGACCAAGTGAGTTGCTTACACTTATCACCACAACAAACCAACTTTCAAGTAAGGATGACAAAAAAATCAACGCCTTAACCTCATCATCAAACACTATATCTACTAAATCTAATTGAGAATATAGTATTGAGAACATTGACATGATCTATCACACAACCTCCTTTATACATTTTCAGATTGAATAATCTACGTAAGAGGTGTACCTTGTTTGATGCCGCAAGTTTCTCATACATGTTTGATAGTGCCATCATCAAGTTTGCTGTTGTCTTCTACTTGACAACATTGAACGCGACATTCTTCGTTAATGTCAACTTGATTACACTTAAGGTTTGTCTATCCAGAAGCTCTCACACACCTTATTCCATACCCTCTAATTTCTATCCTAGAAGCAGCTCATGCAACTTCCTTTGATACAAATAGTCTTTCACCTATATCTTCCAGAAACCAAAATTCTTTCCATTGAACCTCTCAATCCTGAGTTTTCCATCATCCGCCATCTCTTCAAAATTGGTCTTCAACACACTTTCTGTCACTGCCTCCGAACCTGGATGCTTTGATACCAGTTGTTGTGACCCTCTCAATCACCCACACACGTAAGAAGAAGAAGAAGAAGAAGAAGAGAAAGGAGAATGAACACTCAAACACAAGGATTTACGTGATTCGGCAACAGCCTACTCCACGGGTGTTTGGTGGTGTGCTTCACTATTCACTGTTATGGCATATCTTTTCATCTGTTATAATCGGGCCTATTTATAGTGCCCTAACCTCATATTACAACTCTAATCAATCTGAGTCGTTCATACAATCATTATAATATACTGATGATAACAAACTGGATGATCTATCCCAATGCGGTGTGTACTAGATGTACCAGCCAAATAGTCTAGCTCAAATGTTATACCACCTGCGTCTGGTATGACTTGAACGTTATGCCTTCTGCGTCCTGTCTGGCAGTACCTCTACACTAGCCTAAACCTTATGGCCTCTATGTTCTATATAGCCTAAACGTTACGCCTTCTGTGTCCCATTTGGCAGCACCCCGATGCCAACCTAAACCTTCTGACCTCAACGTCAACCTGATGCCCTCCATGTCTGATATAGTGTCAACCTGACGCCCTCCACATTCAGTCTACTCTTCAACTGGAGTTCACCTGGGACTCACTTGAAACCAACTCCATACTAATCTCTTGCCAGACCTTAATCCAGATCTAACACTTTCTTTATTCTAGAAGTGCATTAAATAATTTGAAACCTAAACAACCTTGAATTGCACATCACCAATTAAAATTTAGAGTTGCATGGAGGCCTATCATAAACAATTCCCCAAATTCCAATAATTACCTAAAGGCAGAATCTTAATGAGTTGGCATCTCTCTTGACTTGGCATTAGGGCACTTTAAGGTTAATTATTTTCTTCTAATGCATGTTTGACTAGGCCTATATAGACTTCACCTTCTTTCATCAACACATAGGAGAGGATGTCTACTTAGATTAATACTTAGTCTCCATTTTTCTTCATAGTCACTTGGAGAGAAATGTAACATTTAACCTTGGGACACTTAGAGTCTCTTCTTCATAACTACTTGAGAGAGATTAAGGTAGTAATCACCTTTTTAGCCTTTGGGGTGGATGATCTCCCCCCTTTTTCTTCGTTGCAGTAATCAAGGAAGATTATCGATCACCACATCTAGCTTCTTTCTCTTCCACATTTGACTTTTAGGAAGGGAAGTGAACATACATATAGACCACTTAGTCTCTAAGTCACTTACCCCAAGACACAACTAAGTCACTCTAAGCATTATTAGGACACATATACTCTAATGCAACCTCTTAGGGATAGTTGAGAAGCTAAGTAATTTGAAGTTTAAGGGTGTTAATCCCTTCCTTAAGCATAACTTGAGTTTTTACCTGGATCTCTAAGTCATAGGTTAGTAACCACATGACATAGATTTTTTTAGTTTAGACTTAATTAGGCTAGATGACAACTCCATTTTTCTCTTTCCAATCATGGGGAGGATCAATAGTTTAATTTGGTGGTTTCCACCAGATCTATAAAAAATGATGTTACAACATTTTCCATTGTTAATTTCCTTGGTTAGCTTTTTATACTTCATTTATTTTCATTTCTTAACATTTTCTATTCCACGACACTTATCATCTACCATTTCTTCTTTGCTTACTCTATTGCTCAGCTTATTTTCCATTTTACTCACCTTACCTATTTCACGTGCTTTAATTATCATTTGATTTTACTCAATATCATAACTTTTTCCCTTTCTAGTGAACTTTAGCAATATTGTTTTCCCCTTTATTTGAATTTTTATCAACATTTATCCTTGTGATCCCTTGACACTCTCAAGCAGGAGCTTTTTCTTTCTGATGCATATGGTTTCATAATCATACTTTATGTATATTAAAAGGTATAAATACTCAAAGTCACATGTTTCAACTATTCTATTCATGTAAAAGTTGCATGTTGCTAGTTTGTTAACTATCGAGCTACAATTGATCAATTGTAGATGGGGATGGATGTAAAATCTCATTTTTCACTATAGTTGGCCTCAATCCATCTTTATAGGAGTCCATCATCTGTCACTACAAGGTACCTATAGTGACGAATATTTTGTTCGTTACAAAATAAAGTTGGATCTGTCACCATAGATGGTCTATAATGAGACCTTTCAATCTGTTATTGTAGGCATCTATCATCTGTTACTATAAGTATTCTATAATGACAAATCTTGTATTCGTCACAAAAGAGAATTGAATCTGTCATTATAGATGACTTATAATGACAAACTTTTTGATCCATCACTATATATAGGTGTCAATCATCTGTCACCATAGATATCTTTAGAATGACAGATCTTGTATTTATCACAAAAGAAAATTTGATTCATCACTATAAGGCATCTACATTGATAGACTTTTCAATTCATCACTATAGGTGACGGATTTTGTATTTGTCACAAAAGAGAGTTAGATCTATCAATATATATTTTTATTCTTTTCATTATATTATTTTTATATATTTTATTTTATTTTATACTTTTTATTTTATTCAATTATTTTTAATCAATTTAATTCCTTTTTATTTATTATTTTTAAATATATTATTTTTATTATATTTTAATATATTTTACAAGATTGACATATTAATAAATAATAAAAACAAAAATAAATAATAAACATATTTATTAAATAATAATATTATTAATTAAATCTAATAATATATATTTATTATTATTAGTATAGATAGTGTCATAAAAATAATAATATATTTATTAATATAATAATATTAGAATAATATCTATATTTAATATTATTACCAATATTAATAGATATATTCTATTATGATTATTATTATTATTACCATTAACATACTTATTATAGTATCTATTATTATATATTAATAGTATATATAAACATGGTTGAAGTGGTAGTTGAGTTGGTTAAATAAATAAAATGATTATGAGTTTGAAACTCCATTTAAGCAAAATATCAAAAGATTGGTATTTCAAGATTTCAAAACAAGATCATTAGGAGATTTGGGTTACAAAAGGAGTTAAAAATAAGTACAATTGTTATTTATTATTAATATATAAAAATAAAAGGTTTTTAATTTTCTTCTAAAGAAAATATAATGACACATACTATATGGACGAATTTTTGTAAGATATAATGACCGATACATCCATTACAATAGATCGTTATTTAGTGGCAAAGAAAGATCTATCACAATAAATCATTATTTAGTGACAAACATAGATTTGTCACAATAAATAACATCATCTGTCACTATCGACCATTTATAGTGATAGATGTATCAATCTATCACGATATCCCTATAATGGCATTAGCTATTGTGATAGATGTATGTAACTTATAGTGACGAATTTTAAGGTCTATAATGACAAAAAAATCTTTCACTATGAATCTTTTTTACAAAATTTATTTGATGTTTTTTTGAAAAGTGGAATCGTTTATCTTGCAATTAAATGTGATTTCATAATCATTCATGTAGATGATTAAAAGTCAAATTTTTGGTGTGCTACTTTACTAACCTGTAATAGTGAAAATTATCTACTATTAGTTTTCTTTACCCTAAACTGTAATTAACTAATTGTTTCAGACAATTATTTAACATTTTTGCTTAAAAAAGGACTTAGATTTTGAATGACTATTATATCATAATTTTCTAATATGTAGATTAAAAATATGATTTTTTAGAAAATCTGCCTATTTGATTGTAGTCCTACTCGATCATATATTGAAAATAAAGGCATATTCACAAATTATCGATAACAAACTACAACTAATATGATGTCTAAAATCCAAAAAATAACTTTTTTTTTACCAAAAAACTAGATCATCTTTCAAATAAATGATTTTGGTTTTCACAAACCATTTAGTGATTTTCTGTGGTGATTTGAATTTTACTTCGTTTTATTAATATCGATCCTCTGATTGACATATCCTTCTTACTCTATTTCATATCCTCCTAGATTTTACATTACTTTTTATCCATGCATGTTTTGTTCTTTAGTGCAAATGATCTTAGCTTTACTGACGTAACTACTCACATGTATTATAATTAGTCCCACTTGGAGCACATTCTCATCATAATCACTTAATGAGAAATTGTCTACCTAAGCATCATTTTCTTTCATGATCACTGAAAAGAGAATTTAACACTTAGCCTTAGAATACTTAGAGTATCTCCTCATCATAATCACTTGATGGAAATTACATTACTTAGACTTTTTTCCTCTTAATCGCTTGGGTGGGAAAACATGCAGGACACTAATTACACTCATTATCCCTTAACCTTTGGGGGATAAAATAATTCTCCTCCAACTTTACTTCTTCCTTATGATAAATAAGGAAGATTATCACTTCATTTAACTTCATTTTCTTCGCCATTTGACTTTTGAGAAGAAAAAGGACAATATAGGGTGCTTTCCTTAAGTCACATTAATTGTAAGACACATTAGGATCTAGTTAAGCATCCCTTCCATAAGTGTACCCAAAGCACTTACCTAGACTTCCAAGTCAATATGTTAGTTAACCACATGACATATAAGTTTTCCTAGTTTAGCTAACCTTAAATAGATTAGGTGGTGACTCCATTTCCTTTCCCTTTTCCTCTTTCCATTTTTAAGGAGGATCAAGGATTTTTTTTGGTGGATTGCGTTGAATTTGTAAAAAACAACATTTCTAGTAATGAATGTTACTTGTATATATACTAGCTAATGGATTTGAAAATGTCACTTTTTATATTACATATAGTGACAGACCATATACCCTATAGTGTCGATCGTTAAAAGTCATCACAATTCAATAAGGTACAAATTGTGATTGATCATTTACCACATAATGACATTTGTTAAAATCTATTACAATAAGGTACATATAATGATAGATAATCCACCCTATAGTGACAAATTTAAAGTCGATCACAATATATCACATATAGTGACAAATTATATACCTCATCGTGATAGATGTAAACATCCATTATAATATGGTACATATAATGATGAATCATCTACCTTATAATGATGGTATTTAAAGTCCATCATAATAAGATACATATAGTGATAGAAACTTCTATCCATCACTATTACCCTATTTTCTTGTGATGAATTGTGGAGAAGTTCATGAAGAAGGACAAGAAGAAGTAAGAGCTACTTTTAAAACAAGTCAAAAAAAAAGAAAAGAAATAGCATATAAAATGCAAGAAAATATTAATTACTATCTCTGTATGAGATGGAAGACATTTCTAAATTTTAAAAGTCACTTTTATTTCAAAATTATATTTGTACTCTTCTTTTTATGTGAAACACAAAAGAAAATTTAAATTATGAAGTTTATTTGGAAATATTTTTCAATTAAATTAGTTGTATTTGAATATTGTCAACTTTGTTATGGGAAAATATGAAGTTTATTTACGTGATTCAATTTAAATTTTACTTATGTACTTTCTAAAAAAAGTATTTTATTTTAACTTTCCTTACTTTCCATCTAACACAAACATCTCATTTTTTCTGACATGCATATCTATCTTTTTGTTTCCATTTCTATTTGTACTTTCCATTTGTGTTTTTATTTTCCTTTTAAACTTTTCATCAAACACAAATAAACTTTTAACTTTGTTATATTCTCGAGTGCATACAACCTAATCAAGTCAATCCCAAGCTTGTAAAGAGGGAAAGAAAATTTTGTGTGGGTATATATGTAATTTCACACCTCTCCAACTAGTAGTCGACCCCACCCGTTGCATGCCAACCACCTGTTGCATGTCAACCCCAAGGATCCGACTATTATGTGCACAACGCGCCTCACCCACCCCACCTGTTGCACGTTGCTGGTTGCCCGTTGCATGCCAGCCCCGACCGTTGCCCTCTTCCTCTTCGACTCTTCTTCTTCTCTTCTTCCCTTCTTCTTCTCTCCTCTTCTTCCCCTCTTTTTCCCTTCTTCTTCCCAGGATCGGCCCCATGACCCAACGACCATTCCCCCCACCGGCCCCACAACCCGACGACCATTCCAGACCACCCTTAGGACTCGGTGACCGTTCCCCCCACCGGCCCCATGACCATTCCCCCTGCCAGCCCCATGACCCAGCAACCGTTCACCCCCCCACCCTTGCACCCGCGACCTGGCGATCGTTCCCCCTGCCGACCCTATGCAATTGTCCCCCTACACGACCCCGCGGCCGCATGGTCGTTCACCCTGTCGACCTACACGGTTGTTCCCCCCCCCCCCCCCCCCC
>JAMKPZ010003634.1:0-33230 GCA_024699675.1 Amphibolis antarctica | reverse complement strand
GGCCTGCTTGTAGAGGCTGACATAGTTAATAGGCCTTTGAGCCTAATTCTAGAGAATGAGGGGAAAATGGGCTTTAAAGACCCGCAAGAGTGCCTTTCCCACCTTGGAAGGGAAATGAGCTTTACTGGCCCACAGAAGAGAGTATATCCCTTTTAAGTGAGGAAACAGACCTTCAACCCATTTTGTGGGTCTTGTCGTGATGGTGGGCCTTAAGGGCCCAAGATGAGGTGTGACGATAACGAGACCTTAACGATCCAATTAGCTATCATGGGGCTTCAAATGTACGAATCAGGTGAGTCCAAAAATGAGGGTGTCCACAAGAACCTTTCTGCATATCTAAAATATTCTCTTTAAATATTGAAAGTACACTTTTATGATACAGTCAATTCAAGCCTTTACATATAAAGGAAACACAAGGAATGGTTGGAAGATGTGGTGTGATGGTTAGAAAATTCTTTTGGTTTTGATCATTAGATGATGTGTTAATGCATGCATGAGAATGGTCAACAAATGGGGAGTGAACACCAAGCATGAGAACTACTAGCAAATGAGGTGCAAATGACATGCACAAAAATAGTTAGCAAATAGGGTGTGAATGAGACGTTAGGGAGGTTGGGCACAAGAGCTTTCCTTGGCTTTCTGTGGGAGGTGTAGGTAGCAGCTTGGTCAACATATCAACCACATGACAATTAACTTCAATGTGCTTTGTACGCTTATGGAAAACAAGATTTGTTGCTATATGATGGGCTACCAAATTATCACAATTGAGATTAGCAGAATCAATGACACCTAAGATCTTTAAGTAAATAAGTAAGCCAAACTATTTCACAAGTAGTATTAGCCATAGAACTATACTTAGCTTCAACAGAAGACATAGGGTGCATTTGGTAGTAGCTTTTTTTGCTTCAGTGCAGAAAAAGCATTTCTTCTACCAAACAAGGTAATGTGAAGGGAGTGATTTTTGGCATGGGAGAAAAGATGAAAGAGCTGTCTCGAGAATCCACCCACTTCATTATGATGTTGAGAGTGATTTTTGCATTTGTTGGGAGTGTTTCCATACAAAGTCATAGTGTTGAGATCCCAAATTTACAATCCTATGACTCTTTGGGTGAATTCTTGTCATTCAGAGGTTACATAGTCATGTTCTGATTTTTCTTATGCTTGGAGGGTAGATTTTTGCAATCCTTAAACAATTAAGGATTTCTATTCTTTTTTCCCAAGCTCAAGTTAACAAGCTTTGGCTCCTTGGGAGGCTTGGAAGTTTAGGCACTTAGTCTGGAACTTTCGAACCTATCCCCCTCCTCTATCTCTAACTTCTCTTCTTTTTTCTTTGGCTTAGAAGTTAAGATGCTCAGTTCGGAACTTCCAAACCTATCCCCTCCTCTATCTTTAACTTCTCTTTTTCTTTCTTTGGCTCAGAAGTTTAGGCGCTCAGTTTGGAACTTCTGAACCTATCCCTTTGTTTAGACTCAAAAGTGTGCATTTTATGGATGTTAATTCATGCATTTTATTAAGTTTTAGTTGCATTTTGCATTGGATAATGATGATTGAAAGGTTAAATATATTTTTAAGCACAATACATGTTTATTCACTTTATTGATGCATGAATTAAGTTTTAAGTCATGGAAATTATTTATATGAATATGTTAGTGATTATTTATTGAAAAGAGAATGATGAAATGATGACCGATGGCTTAGTTTGTTGGTAATTTAGTGAACTCACAGAAGAAATCACGATTCCTGTTAAAATTATAGAGTCCATGGGTGAAGACGTTTACCAACAAACTTACTCTGTTGGTAATCCAGTTTACCAACAGACCTGAATATTTCTTTTTCTATACAACAAGTTTTATTGAAAATACAACTGTAGTTGATGATAAAATATGATGAATTATTTCTCCTGTAATGTGACTTGGTTCATGGAAAAGTATTTTTGATGAGTAATTGTAGGAAAATTCACGTAAGAGTTAGAGTTGAGAAATTCAATTTACTAAATGTTCAATCATGCAGAACGTGGACTGATAGGGAATAGAAGTGGGCTTGCATGGAATAATCCTACATGTCCAGATGAAGGATAGCCAAGTTGGAGGCATCCTTTCAGAACTTGAGGTCCAGTCTGTTGGAACCCTTGTGCTCTTTCCAAAGCTTGTACTTTTGTTCGGAGGCAATGCTGCCTCTTGACTTTAAGATGCTTGAATTGGTGAAGTATAATGGGCATAGTGATCCTCGGGCACATCTTAGGGCCTATTGTGGGGACATGGTGGCACTGCAATACGAGGACAAGCTCCTCATCCTCCTGTTCCAGAAGTCTCTTTAAGGACCCGCCCAATCGTGGTATATGTCCTTGGACCTGGTGAAGATTCATACTTGGGAGTAGTTGGCGTACATGTTTCAGGAATAGTATGCCTACAACTTGGACTTGGTGCCCAAGTTAGATGACCTCCATAGCCTCTGCCAACGCGACAATGAGCCGTTTAGCAGCTATGTTGGCAGGTGAAGGGTCTCAGCATCCCAAATCTGGGACAAACCATTTGAGGAGGACACAGGGGACATGATATTGCAAAGGGCCCATCTGTCACTTGGGGCGCTCTTATGCATCCAATCCTACACCACCTTCTCACAGCTCATCAAGGCCGGTAGCCACCTTAAAGGGTTCCTGAAGTTCGGAAGGTTCTCGGCCCTCCCTTTTGGAGCCAACTCGGGTGGAGTAGTCCATCCCAGGTCCTCGACAGTTGGTAACAATGGGGATAACAATCGTGGCATCTGGAGGAATGACACCAGTAGGTTGGCACCTATTACAGTGGTGGGAGCGGCACCCCCACCATACCAGCCACAACAAGTTTACGCTCTGGCCTAGGGGTACTGGTTACCGACCATCACCTTAGTTCAGCAACTGGTCTATGTGACTTGGTCGGCCTAAAATAAGCATTTGTGGAGGCCTAGGGCTCCACCACCAACCCCTGCCCCCTCGTTGCTTACGCCACGGTAGCAATAGGCATCCGCTCAAGGACCTTCTTATCGCAGGAATTAGGGGCAGAACAGGGCCCAAACCAACAACGCCCTGCTCAGCAACGCTAGCCTCCCACGTAGACACAATAGCCTTGCTCAACCGAGTGTACTCCACTCTTGGAGCCACTAAGCTAGGAATTCCGCAGGGTGCAAGTGCTATTGACACTCCCACCAGTCAGGTCACCCCTGGCTGTACTCCCCCAGTGGTATGACCTGCAACAATATTGCGAGTACCACTAGTCCACTGGCCATGCAACTGACCACTGTAGGTCACTCAGGGTGGCCATCTAGTGCCTCATTGACTTGAGGACAATTGAGCTCCAATAGCCAACCGCGTCCTTCGAGCGAAGCCAACAGCCCTTCCTGAATCATGGGGAGGATTCTCAAGTGAACACAGTTCTCTCGAGTTCTCGAAACAGGAGGCAGAACCCAGTTGAGTTTATCTGATCGGTGCCACTAGTGTCCGTGTCTTCGACTAGATAAGGACAGACGACAAGGCCATCCCTTCCCTCTACACAGTGGTTGGAGACTGGCCTCGCTCAGTTGAACCTGATCGATCTCATTCGTCTGGTCAGTGACTCACCGACTCTCGAGGAGCTTCAACCATTCTACTAGCTCCACTCTTCCATCATCACCGTCCATAGCATCAAGAGGAGGAGAAATTCTTCATGACCTGTAGCACAATAAGGGCTACCACTGACCTTTGGAAGGCCCTTCGTTTGGGTGGTGCCCATGGTCACTTTGATAGGCCATGCAATGGGGTAGCAACCCCCATCATTAGGGATGTCAGGCACGGGGACAACTATTTCGACTCAACCCAAGGTGGTTATCTACTCACCAGTCGCCCTAGTTAGAACTGCCATCCCAAGGGCGCTCTTGGCAGGGAGCCTTCCTCCATCGATCGACGCTCCAGCCAGTTTAATTGTCTTAGCGGCTTCAACCTTGGCACCTTTGCAAGTGTACTTGGCAGGCCGACCATTCCTGCCCATGGCCCCTCTGATTGCTCTAGCGGTGCCTACATTCGAGCAGCGCAAGGACAAGGAAGTGGTCTACTCTTTAGCTCCACCCCTGCTCTAGCAACAACCGTGAGCATGCACAGCCATCACAAGGTCTGGTCAGGTTTATCAACCCAAGCCGTGTCAAACGAGGATTTCCATCCTAGGGGTGCTGGGCCAGCCATCCTTCGACATCTGGTAGCCCACTCCACCAACTTAGTGGTGCTAACCCCCACCTAATGGCCTAGGTGGGTATTTTCTTGGCTTGTAGGTCATTCTATGTAGGGGACAAGCTTGGCAGTTTTCGAGCCCATCACATCGGAACCCGTGCCATCAGTCACAGGGTTTGGCATCCCACACACAAGCGCATCGGTAGTTGCGTCCTTAGTAATGAGTAACTCAGAAACCCATCTGAGTCAGCCAACTACACCCCTAGCAGTAGAGCTTGGCAACCTTGTCATGCCTCTCGCTTAGCACAAGCCAGAGTTGGGAAGCTTCTAGCAGTCGGTTCCAACACTTGGTAGCTGGCAACCTCTGACTAGGATGTTGCACAGTAGGGCCAGGTCAGCCAACCTATCTAGCCTCCATGACATCTTCAACAACCAACATCTCGAGGTAGAACTAGGGGCATTTTTCCCTTCTCCCTCTTCACGTACCTAGCAACTAGAGCAATAGGTGAAGAGCAATGGTCTTGCACCCTGGGTAGGTAAATGGGACCAACCAGTCACGTCATCATCCAGAATCCTCTTCGGTTGCCACCTCTGGGCAAACTGATAGCCTGTGTATTCACCTGACTTTTTGCTAGGCGTCTAGCCAACCTGTCTAGCCTTTCTTATCCTGCTAATACAATTTCTCAGATTTAGATGTCGCACCTTGCATGCATAATAGGTAGGTCCATCCTTCTATTTCTCCTACCACATTGGTGTTGAGAAGGAAAGGGGTCAACAAGGCTAGCGATGCCTTCATCCTCCATAGTTAGTACAAATTCTAGGTCTCAGTTTGCTAGAAGCCACTATGGCCTTCTCCTTCAGATCTCTACGAGCTTCTGAGTCTCTGTTCAAACTTTTTGAGATTAATTTTCTTAATAATGTGTGTTTGAAATATTTTAATTTCACCGCAAGTGCATGGGTTCAGATGTAATTAGTGTGCAAGTACGGGTTTGTCCATAGGGATTGTTTTTGATTGGTGCTTAGCTAAATTGGTGTATTCAATTACTGGAATAACTAATTCTAAAGTAATATCATAGTTGCTCTATTCCAAATAATCGCTAGGATGCTCTTAGATCAATTTTCATATTTGTAATTTTCAGAGAATTTTCATTAACTTTAATTTCTTCTCCACTTAGAATATTTGAATCAAAATGAAAGTCTTTTAATACATGATTTGAATTTCCTACTGAAAGACCCTATTAAGTGAGTTTTAATTTTAAATACTTAGTTTTTCATGATTCTTAAACACTCTGTATTTTACTTCACATGCGTTTAAGTATATTCTATTGAAAATGCCTAAACCCATGGGGTTGGCTCATGGGTAAATGTCTTTACCCAAGAGATTTCTCATGAATAAATGTTTAGACTCAAAAGTGTACAGTTTATGGATATCAATTCATGTGTTTTACTGAGTTTTAATTATATTTTGCATTGAGTAATGATGATTACAAGGTTAACTACACTTTTGAGCATTATGCACATTTATTTACTTTAATGATGCATGAATTAAGTTTTAAGTCGTAAATTATATTGGTGGTAATTACTTACTGAAAAAAGAAAGATTGATTGATAATCAAATGTTTAGGTTGCTAGTAAATAGATTAATTCACAGAAAAAAATCATGATTTATCTCTAAGTTGCAGAGTTTGTGAGTTAAGGGCGTAAACCACAAACTTACTTTGTGGATTAATTGGGTAACCCATGAGCCTCTGTACTACTTATTTTGTGTGATGAATTTCATTGATATAATAACAATTACAATTATAATGAAGGATTAAATATGATGAATTATTTCTCCTATAATATGATGTGCTTCATGAAAGGTATTCTTTAATGAGCATTTGCTAGGAAATTTGATGAGCAATTGCAGGGAAATTTGTATAAGAGTAGAATTGAGAAATTAAATTCAGTTGATGCTCAATCATGGAGAATGTGGACAGACAAGGCAAAGAAGTGGGCTTGCATGGAACAATCTTACATGTCTAGATGTGCACCACGTCCTTGCTAACTACTAGCTAGTGAATTGCCACTCCCTTGACCTATAAAACAGTCCCGTAGCCATGAAACCAACCCCCCTTCCTTCTTCCTTTGAGCATCATTCACAGGGCATTCTTCATCTCCTCCATCTTCCATCTTCCATCCACTCACTTCTTCCGAGAGGAGATTGACGACCTCCTCTTCTCCAACCAATTCCTTGGTGTGTTTGCTGTTCTTTTCTTTACCTGAGCGTATCCTTGAAGGAGAGACTCTTGGTGCTGGCCGCTTCCTCCTTTGTTCCTTGGTGTAATTGCAGAGTGACGCTCAAAATCTCATTTCAAGGTCGAAAGGAAGGCTTGCTAGATTGACGACCTGGTGGATCAAAAGTAAAGACAAAGAGAGTTCTCAGCCTAAGAAAGTTTCGAAGGGAGAAAATTGTAGTAGAGCATTAGGTGTTCTTTCCTTTTCCTTTTTCATTTCCTTTATATTTTTATCCATTTTTACAATCACCTATCTTATCAAATCTATTACAATATTGAAAGAATGATATTATGTTTGATGTAATGTTGAATGTTGTATTTTATTTCTACAAGTTTTTTGTAATGTGTTTTGTTTTATATTGTCTGTTGTATTTTAAGATAATTAAAAAGAACAAAAATATAAGCGAACAACTTTTAGAAGTTTCAGCAAATTCGAATCGTATTGTTTAAACATCTGAAACTCACTATAAACGCCACTATGGCCTTCTCCTTCAGATTTATTGAAACTAAAAGATGTTAATCATCTAAGTATGATTAAGGGTTATTTCATAATTAGAATGATTAAGAGAGCATTTTTAAAGAGAAATACAATTTGGTGGATTGCTAAATGAATGGAAAATTTTAGGAGGCAAACCATAGAACATGCATGACTGTAACAAAATGTGTTCATAAAATTAATTTCACTATAATTGTTTAATTTGAAAAAGTTTTATGGATACTTCTCCATTGAACTGTTGAATGAGAAACTTTAAGACAAACCACATAACACGTACAAGTGTAATACACACAAAGTAAAACTTAAAACACTTGCATTAAACATTATAATGTTTACATCATGGTCGAGTTGTCTCTTCAAATGTTTGAATTACATACAAAAGAAAGGAATATTACAACTAATTATCAGGGAATTTAGACTTTAGTGCTATTATTTTTTCCTTTAGGTATGCAATCAATTCTAGTATAGTATCCACTTTCTCTGATATAGAGGCTAATCCTTTTTGTCGTGAAGTGGATGGTTCACAATGGATCTGAGGTGCCAAGTTATCTTCTTTTGAGAGTTGCTTTAAATCCTTGGCAATCAGTACTCTGGACTTCAATTTCTTTACTACCAAGGATGACAAATCTATAGAGCTTGATACCAACTGATAAATAAGATTACCATAAAAAAATTTCTTCTTAGTGCTAGTGATCTTTGAGATAAACACCTTGTACCAGTTCACTTGAATCTGGTTTAACACTGCATAAGTTGTAATTTTTACAAAGATGGACAGTTCTAAATTGTGTCCAAATCATTGGTAAATGGTTCTAATAAGTATTAATGCAACCATATGTGCCTTACCCTTCATATATTTCAGCCTATTGAACAAATTAATTCGAGGGTTAATGACCATGCAATCTTTCATATCTTGTACTGACCATTCTGCCATTGTAGAAGATTCAAGGATCTCTACACCCTCATTTCTTAACCCTAGGCTTTCATATACAAATTCAGGTGTTAAATTCGGGCGTACGAACATGTACGACCTGACGGTTCACATTTTTCAGGGAGGTGTAAGTCTACCCTCCTGATCCCCCGGAAAGGATTCCGGGATGATGCCACCGACATGCATCCTTGCCGGCGGTGGCCGTTCGGGCGTACGAACATGTACGAACCAACGGTTCCCATTTTTCCGAGAGGTGTAACTCTACCCTCCTGATGCCCTGGAAAGGTTTCCGGGATGATGCCATTGGCATGCACCCTTGCTGGTGGCAGCCGTTTGGGCATACGAACAAGTATGACCCAACGGTTCCCGTTTTTCCGGGAGGTGTAAGTCTTCCCTCCCGATGCCCCGGAAAGGTTTCCGGGATGACGCCACCGGCATGCACCCTTGCCGGCGGCAGCCGTTCGGGCATATGAACATGTACGACTCGATGGTTCCCATTTTTCGGGAGGTGTAAGTCTACCCTTCTGATGCCCCGGAAAGGTTTCCGGGATGACGGCACCGACATGTGTCGTTGCCGACGGCGACCGTTCGGGCGTACGGACATGTACGACCCGACGGTTCCCAATTTTCAGGGAGGTGTAAGTCTACCCTCCCAATGCCCCGGAAAGGTTTCTAGGATGACACCACCGGCATGCATCCTTGCTGGCGACGGCCGTTTGGGCATACAAACATGTACGACCCGACGGTTCCCATTTTTCCGGGAGGTGTAATTCTACCCTCCAGATCCCCCGGAAAGGTTTTCGGGATGACGTCACTGGCATGCATCCTTGCCGGCGGCGGCCGTTCGGGCGTACGGACATGTACGACCCAACTGTTCCCATTTTTCAGGGAGGTGTAAGTCTACCCTCCCGATCCCCTGGAAAGGTTTCCGGGATGATGCCACCGGCATGGATCCTTCCCAGCGGCGGCCGTTCGGGCGTACGACAATGTACGACCCGACGGTTCCCATTTTTCCGATAGGTGTAACTCTATGCTCTCGATGCCCGGGAAAGGTTTCCGGGATGACGCCATCAGCATGCACCCTTGCCGATGGCAGCCGTTCGGGCGTATGAACAGGTACAACCCGACGGTTCCCAATTTTCAGGGAGGTGTAAGTCTACCCTCCCAATGCTCCAGAAAGGTTTCTGGGATGACACCACCGGCATGCATCCTTGCCGGCGGTGGCCGTTCGGGCGTACAAACATGTACGACCCGACGGTTCCAATTTTTCTGTGAGGTGTAAGTCTACCCTCTAGATCCCCCGGAAAGGTTTTCGGGATGACGTCACCGGCATGCATCCTTGCCGGCGGTGGCCGTTCGGGCATACGGACATGTACGACCCAACGGTTCCCATTTTTCATGGAGGTGTAAGTCTACCCTCCTGATCCCTCGGAAAGGTTTCCGGGATGATGCCACCGGCATGAATCCTTCCCAGCGGTAGCCGTTCGGGCGTACGACAATGTACGACCCGACGGTGCCCATTTTTTCGGTAGGTGTAACTCTATGCTCTTGATGCCCGGGAAAGGTTTCTGGGATGAAGCCATCGGCATGCACCCTTGCCGGTGGTAGCCGTTCGGGTGTACGAACTTGTACGACTCGACGGTTCCAATTTTTCAGGGTGGTGTAAGTCTACCCTCCCAATTCCCCAGAAAGGTTTCCGAGATGACGCTACCGACATGCATCCTTGCTGGCGGTGGTCGTTCGGGCGTACGAACATGTACGACCCGATGGTTCCCATTTTTCCGGGAGGTGTAAGTCTACCCTTCTGATGCCCCAGAAAGGTTTCCGGGATGACGCCACCGGCATGCGTCCTTGTCGGCAGCGTTCGTTCGGGTGTACGGACATGTACGACCTGACAGTTCCCATTTTTCAGGGAGGTGTAAGCCTACCCTCCCAATGCCACGGAAAGGTTTTCGGGATGACGCCACCGGCATGCATCTTTGCCGGCGGTGGCTGTTTGGGCGTACAAACATGTACGACCTAACGGTTCCCATTTTTACGAGAGGTGTAAGTCTACCCTCCAGATCCCCCGGAAAGGTTTCAGGGATGACGTCACCGACATGCATCCTTGCCGGTGGTAGCCGTTCAGGCGTATGAACAGGTACGACCCGACGGTTCCCAATTTTCAGGGAGGTGTAAGTCTACCCTCCCAATGCTCCAGAAAGGTTTCTGGGATGACACCATCGGCATGCATCCTTGCCGGTGGCGGCCGTTCGGGCGTACAAACATGTACGACCCGACGGTTCCCATTTTTCTGTGAGGTGTAAGTCTACCCTCTAGATCCCCCGGAAAGGTTTTCGGGATGACGTCACCGGCATGCATCCTTGCCGACGGTGGCCGTTCGGGCGTACGGACATGTACGACCCAACGGTTCCCATTTTTCATGGAGGTGTAAGTCTACCCTCCTGATCCCCCGGAAAGGTTTCCGGGATGATGCCACCGGCATGAATCCTTCCCAGCGGCAGCCGTTCGGGCATACGACAATGTACGACCCGATGGTTCCCATTTTTTTGGTAGGTGTAACTCTATGCTCTCGATGCCCGGGAAAGGTTTCCGGGATGACGCCATCGGCATGCATCCTTGCCGGTGGTAGCCGTACGGGTGTACGAACATGTACGACTCGACGGTTCCAATTTTTCAGGGTGGTGTAAGTCTACCCTCCCAATTCCCCAGAAAGGTTTCCGGGATGACGCTACCGACATGCATCCTTGCTGGCGGCGGTCGTTCGGGCGTACGAACATGTACGACCCGATGGTTCCCATTTTTCCGGGAGGTGTAAGTCTACCCTTCTGATGCCCCAGAAAGGTTTCCGGGATGACGCCACCGGCATGCGTCCTTGTCGGCAGCGTTCGTTCGGGTGTACGGACATGTACGACCTGACAGTTCCCATTTTTCAGGGAGGTGTAAGTCTACCCTCCCAATGCCACGGAAAGGTTTTCGGGATGACGCCACCAGCATGCATCTTTGCCGATGGCGGCTGTTCGGGCGTACAAACATGTACGACCTAACGGTTCCCATTTTTACGAAAGGTGTAAGTCTACCCTCCAGATCCCCCGGAAAGGTTTCCGGGATGACGTCACCGACATGCATCCTTGCCGACGGCGGCCCTTCGGGCTTACGAACATGTAAGACCCAACGGTTCCCATTTTTCTAGGAGGCGTAAGTCTACCCTCGTGATGCCTTGGAAAGGTTTCTGCGATGACGCCACTGGCATGCACCCTCTCTGATGGCCGCCGTTCGAGCGTACAAACATGTATGACCCGACGATTCCCATTTTTCCGAGAGGTGTAATTCTACCTTGCCAATGCCTCAGAAATGTTTCCAGGATGATGCCACCGGCATGCATCCTTGCCGGCGGCGGTCGTTCGGGCGTACAGACATGTAGGACCCGACGGTTCCCATTTTTCTGGGAGGTGTAAGTCTACCCTCCTGATGCCCCGGAAAGGTTTCCGGGATGATGCCACTGACATGCATCCTTGCCAACGGCGGCCGTTCGAGCATACGATCATGTAAGACCCGACGGTTCCCATTTTTTTCGGGAGGTGTAAGTCTACCCTCCTGATGTCCTAGAAAGGTTTCTGGGATGACGTTGCTAGCATGCATCCTTGCCAGCATCGGCCGTTCGGGCATATGAGCATGTACAACTCGATGGTTCCCGATCCCCAAGAGGAGTAAGACTATCCTCCCGATGCCCCGGAAAGGCTTTCGGGATGACGCCACCGGCATGCATCCTTACTGATGTCGGTCATCCAGGTGTATGAGTATGTACACCCGGGCGGTTCCCTATCATCGAAGAATTTTTCTGTTCTCCTGGAAAGACTTTCAGGATGAGGCCAGGTATGGCCAGACTAACTATCGTGGTTTTCCATTTTTAGAGCCAAAGAGAGGTCGGGATTGCCCAGGCTCTCTGGGGGTGCCTAACACCTTCCCCAACAGTACCCTGAGCCCTGTATCCAGTTCTCTCATGTTTCATATAGTGTTACACCATTTTACGTCATTCTCGCGATTTTATCATTTCGATGGTGGGAGAACACTTTCCCATCTGGTTTTCCTTATTTTCTACCTAAAAATAAGGTGGTGACTCCGTTCAATGAGCCATCCACCCCACGTGGTATTGCGCTCACACAATCACCTTTCAATTCTTTGTACCTTGGTGATTTTGTGATAGCCGGATGAAAGAGAGGGTACAGATTTTTTGAATGCCCCTCCCTAAGCGAGGTTGTATGACCTCGGTGGTAGGAAACCGACATCCTAGGGTTGAATGACCCTCCATGTGTGAGTGGTAAGCCATGTGAGGTTTCACACTTTGTGAATCATCCATCGCTGGTTATAAAATAGAGTCAGGCTTACACTCTTGGTCACCTAGCCGGGAGATGCCATAAGGGATGTTGGGCTTAGCCGGCTGGTTGTATGGTAGCCACCTTATAGGTGCCGGCAGCTGGGTGGTGATGTGAAAGGCTTCACATGTTTGCTTTGTGAAAGCTGCCGTCGACGCAGTGAATGGTCACGTTGTACTTTCCTTGATTTTAGCTCCTAGCTGGCTGGTTGCGCAACAGCCACCTTGTGGGTGCCGGCAACCGAGTGGTGACATGAAAGGCTTCACGTGCTTGCTTTGCGAAAGCTGTTGTTGATGTAGTGAATAGTCACGTTGTACTTTCCTTGATTTTACGTCCTAGCCGGTTGGTTGCGCAGCAGCCACCTTGTGGGTGCCGGCAATCGGGTGGTGACGTGAAAGGCTTCACATGCTTGCTTTTGCGAAAGCTGTCGTTGATGCAGTGAATAGTCACGTCGTACTTTCCTTGATTTTCCCTCCTAGCCGGTTGGTTGCGCGGCAGCCACCTTGTGGGTGTCGGCAACCAGGTGGTGATGTGAAAGGCTTCACGTGCTTCATGCAGCTTTTCCAATTTTTGTCCAGCTTTTTCAGTTTTCATGCAGCTTTCTCGGTTCTCGTGTAGCAGTCGTACTATTCACAGTTGTTAGAATCGTTTCAACTTTCTTGATTTTCGTACAACCAGTTTTTGAACCAGTTGTCGCTTTGTTTGGCCGGAATCCGGGTGATGTGTTTTCCTATAAATAGGAGGTGAAGTCGTTTGAAATTTCTTCATCTCCTCTTCTTGTTTTCCTCCTTCGCTAGTCTCTTTCCCTCAATTTTTCTTCATCCTTCTTCTATCCTTCAACGTTACGATCCCTCGCACAAAAAATGTTACGGGCCTCGTCTGGCGACTGGCTATTGGGGCCGTGCAACAGTGGCTCGACCTTTTGCCACTGACGTTGAAGAATTTTCAAGTGGAGGAGTTCGTCTGTCCTGACCAGGCTGAGTTTGCCCATTTGTCCATTTTTTTCGTGCTTACGGATAGTGGCTGCGATCACTCTTCGGCAAAGGCCATTTCTCGATGGTGGCTATCGGAGCCGCTGAGAGATTCTAGCACCTCTGGTTCTTGTCCGCCGGCGGGGGATGCAGAAGGCGAGGCATCGATGGAGGCCCCTCCCCAGAGTTCGCGGCGTCGGATGTGCTGTAAGATGATGGTGGACAGGCAACAATGTCTCCCTCGGACTTCAGTGATGCCACTGGAAATCCCCGACGACGCGGCCTCGGATGCGGAGTCGGTTTGGATGGCGCTGCTGTGGTATCGCACGGCAACCGGCTCAGAAGAGGCGGCAACCGACGACATTTCCCCTCCCGACATCGACCAAGAGTTGATGCTCCCCATGGATGGTCGCCTAGCCTTGAGGAGTGTTTTGTACGACAGGCCGGCTAATTTCGACCGGCTACCGGAGGTGGAGTTGCTGTTCGCCACACATGGCCTGCTCCCCTTCGTCCAGGACTTCTGCCACATGGAGGCCTTCCCTGGTCTGGTGGCCGACATGTACTCCAACCTATCGAAGGTGGAGTCGCAACTCATCCTAGGCCTGCTGACCGGGCTGGTGGAATTCTCCGACGCACTCCTATTCGAGGTGCTGGGGCTCCGCTTCACCAGCCTGGACATCTTCTCCTCCCTGCCAAGCCTCCCTTGGAGTATCGGCAACATCAACGTGGTAGTTGCCGTAGAAGCCGACTCGGACCAGCGGGTCGTCAAGGCCCGGGACCTAAACCCCATCGCCTACCTCGTCTCTTTTATCCTCAACAACACGATCCTCCTGAAGGGAGGACATTTGGACGAGATCAGCGTGGCGACCTATCTCGCGACTTTCGTAGTGATATCAGGTTGCCAGGTGAACTGGGCAGTGGTAGTTTGGTGCCTGATGCGTGGTGTGGTTTACCTGGGCCGGTGGCCTCCCAGCTAGTTGCTGTTTGGGGATGCGATGGTCAAGCTGGCCGACTTCCTGTGCGTTTCAACCAGCGGCCGACAGAATGTTCTACTCCAGACCTGGCCCATCACGTCGGTTGATCTGGGCCCTTACGAGCAGCTCGCCTCTAAGCAGACCAGCTCATCATCCGGTGGGTGGTGGACCAGGCACCGGCCCATTACTTCTATTGCTGCTTCACCAGGTTCGACTGCCGGTCCGTCTGCCATGAAGTTGTTGCTTGGCGACTGCTTGCGCATGGCGATGGAGTGGCTCAACGCCTGGGACGACGTCCTCGTGCAGATAATGAGCCGTGAGGAATGGTTGGTTGGCCTATTGGAGCGAATGGAGGCCCGGGAGGCTGCACGAGAGCACTGGAGGGTCGATCGTCAGAGGTTTGAGCCCCAAAGGTGATAGCGACAAGGATTAGCCTCGTGTACCTATCTGTCTCGCGTCTGTACTTTAAACCATAAATAATATCAACTTTGCTTAACACAAATTTTTTGTATAGACTATTTCTTTAAGAATTTGTGCATGTATGCGAGTGAGATGCAGGGTAGTGATATGAAGAGATCGTTCGTACCATGGCGGGAGTGCTGGGTGTCGGCGTAAGCTGGGTTGTTAAGGCGGTTTCCGGTTGATGGTGCCGGGCAACCGGCTATTCACTCTCCCCATCAGTCGATCTTACCTCTAGGTACCTGTGTTTGGCGAATGGCAACTGACTAGCTTACCCGGCAGCCCTTCATTCCCCCGTGTAACGTTTTGTCTGGCACTGATCCTTGCCGTGGCATCCAACTGTCCGAGTTCGGTGATGCGTGGGGGGGTGGGGTTGTTCGTTCCTGTAAGGAGTGGTTAGCATTCTACCGTTGGACGCAGTCGAGGTGCCGACCATCCCTGAGTAGCCGTGACTGGTGAGTGGCGATCGGCTGATTTACCCGGCATCCCGCTATTCTTCTGCGTGACATCCCGTCTAGTGCGGGTTGTGGTCTGGGTGTCTAGCTGTTTGAGCTGGGCGGCATGATTGGGTAAGCCTCCATCGTTCATGCATGGAACAGTTAGTGTTCTAGTGTGGGATGTGTCGAAGTGCCGACCATCCCGGGGTAGCCGTGAATGGTGGGCGGCGGTTGGCTGATTTACTCAGCGACCCACTATTTTTCCGTGTGACATCTCGTCTGGTGCGGGTTGTGGTCCGGGTGTCTAGCTGTCTGAGCCGGGTGATGTGCAGGGGCAAGCCTCCCTCATTCCTGCATAGAGCGGTTAGTGTTCTGGTGTGGGATGCGTCGAGGTGCTGACCATCCTTGGGTAGCCGTGACTGGTGGGCGGCGGCCGGCTGATTTACCAAGCAGCCCATTGTTTTTTTGCGTGACATCTCGTCTCGTGCGGGTTGTAGTCCGGGTGTCTCGCTACCTGAGCCGGGTGTTGTGCAGGGGTAAGCCTCCCTCATTCCTGCAAGGAACGGTTAGTGTTCTAGTGTGGGATGCGTCGAACGTGCTGGTCCCTTGCAGGTGGCCGTGTCTCCTAAGCGGCAGCCGACTGAACTATCCGACTAGCTTGTTTACCTGCACGCTTGTTGGTACGTTAGTCTCCAAAGGTGGGGAAGGAGTGTTGTTCCCTCCCCTTATCCGTGAACATATGTGGTGAGTTGTGTGAAGAAGTTGAGACACTCTCCGGTGACTCTCTTTCCTATTTTTCATCTTGTTGATTCTATAGAGGAGTTTTCAGGCAGCTGCCTGCGATGGAGTCCATGCAAGGTAGCTGTTCCGACCCAATTGTGCTATCTGGACCTGCAGGGGAATGAAAGGTGTCTCACCTCACGTCAAAAGACAACCATTGGACATTCACGCAGGTGTGCTTGGAAACGTGGTTCCCTTGTCCAACGGAAGCGACCTTCAGGCGACAAAGACATGTCGAGAGGAGAGATCTGAGAGCTATCCTTCTGCCCATAGTTATGCTGATTCTTCCTCACAAGTTTGCTCTAGGGTTGTAGAGATGACGGATAGAACTATGCAGGTTCCAGAAACGTGGGCATCGAAACCCGGGGTTGGAAATGACTTTTAGCGGGATGGCAAGCCCAATGCTGCTGAGGACGCAACTGCTGGCAGGTCTTTTGTAAGGGATGCCAAGCCCTCTGTTGATGACTTAGTTGGGATGTCAAGCCCTAGGACAAGAGAAAAGGGGAGAAGTGGGTGTCGGAAAATGGGTTTCGGCACCCGATTGTGTTGGCGGACTTTGATGGGTTGCCAAGCCCTAAAAGAATGGGATACTTGGTCAATCGTGACAAGCCGGGTATTAGACTGCCAACAAATGGTGGAATCCTAAGATCTACCCTTCCCTTATATAAGAGTCCGTATGCTTTCAGGACTCAGCAACAAGTAACTTTTCCTTTTCTTTTTCTTTTCCTCTTTTTTTTTTTTTCTTCTTTTCCCTTTTCTCTTTTTTTCTTTTTCCTTTCTCTTTTCGTTTTTTTTTTTTTTTTTTTTTCCTTTCTCTCTTCTTTTCTATTGAAGAAGGATTCTAGCCATTGACTTTTCTTCTTCTCTTTTTTTTTTTGTTCTTTTCCATTACAAAATAGAAGATAAGAAAACTAAATAAAAGAATGCTAGTAGCCCTCCCCACGTGCTGTTGGCAAGCAAAATAACTTGACGTTGTTGCGGCTGGGTCCAAGGGGGAATACCTTGCCTAGAGGGAGCCGAAGGTTGTGATCTCCCTCATTATCGGGTGGCACTCGGGCTAGGTAAAAATGGGAGGTTGGATACTCATTCGAGGGGAGGAGTGATCTCCCATCGGTATCTCGTAACCACTCAAAATCAGCAAAGACCATGGGGATAAGGATGAACCTGGATTACTCACCCTGTTCCATCTTTGTGCCATCAGAGTTGAACAAGATGGGCGCTTGGGTTTTCGATGTAGAAATCTAGATGTAGTTGGTGTCACTCCTATGGTCTGTAGTTTGTCCCAGAGGTCTGGATAGCACTTCTTGAGTTGGATGTGCCACCTGTTGCTGAAAACAGTTCTCACCACCGACTATGGATGTGGTTGCTGGGTATGTCGGAGGTGGCAGCTAGTGGTGGGCCAGTTGGACGGTGGAGTGTGTAAGTATTGGGCAACTGGTTGTGAATGACGACTTGGTCATTTTCTGGCTTCCGGGTGTTTCTTTTGATGAATGGTGAGCTGGTTGTTTTGTGGTTCTGAGACTGAGGGGGATGCGGGCACGTTCCGATAGATTGTGACCCGGAACACATGAACATTTGGGGTGAAGATTTGGCTAGCTCTATCAACCCTCTTCCTTTCCAATATGGACGAGGCAAGACGACTAAAGAGTTGGACCTGCTTATCATGTGTGCATCGTGCATGCATTGTGTGTGCATCGTGTGACATGTGAGTCATAAGAGGGGATTCACTGAGGAAAGGAGCGTACCTATCCGGACCTGACCTCTCGGTCAGTCGGTGGAGAGTCGAATGGGGACGTCGGTTGCTGGCTTGTCTAAAGGCGGTAGCCGTGATGAGCCCCCGTTCCTGTTGGTGCTTCATGGTCATAGGGAAATGGCCTCTTGGTTGGCTTGCGGGGAGTCGGTGTGAGAAGCCGGCGGCCAGCCTGTTTGAAGGCAGTGGCCGCTATCATCCCCGGTCAAGTTGATCTTTCATGACCGTGGGGAGCTAGCTCGTTGAGTCTCACTATTGGTGACTGTTGAGTGCATGAAATGGGATGGAGGGGCAGAATGCCCCTAGTTCTGCCCCGAGGTGCAGGTCTTCTGGAGGAGATAGCGGGTTTCCTAGTGGAAGTGGTGGCGGTCGTTTGGGTAGTACGTGGAAGCCACTATGGTCCCTGGTCGAGTTGTCTATGGGTAGAACTTCTTCAGGTGCGACAGATAGACTGGGCCGAACTCTTGTTGGGTGGCTTCATCAAAAAGGTAAGTGGCCCCCTCGCTGAGGGTCTTGGTGATGATGTATGGGCCATGCCAGTTTGGGGAGAATTTTCCCATGGAACCTGTTGGGAAGATGGTGCGAAGGACTAAATCATCGGGCGTGAGGAGCCGAGGATAGACTTTCTTATTGTAAGCCCTTGCCATCTTTCACTTATAGGTTTGGGCATGGTCCAATGCTCTTAACCTTCTCTCATCTAGGAGGTTGAATTGTAATAGGCGCGATTCCAACCACTGGTCATCAGAGTCTGCTTCCTCTTTGAGGATGCGGAGGGATGGAAGCTCTACTTCCACCGGTAACATTGCTTCGGACCCGTATACCAGTGAGTATGGTGTTGCTCCGATGGTAGTCTGTAGGGATGTTCGGTAGGCCCAGAGTGCGTACAGGAGGTGGTCGTGCCAGTTTTTGTGTTTTCAGACCATCTTCTTGAGAATCTGGACCAGTGTCTTGTTAGCCGCTTCGACCGCTCTGTTCATCTGTGGCTTGTAGGGGGACGCCCTTTAGTGACGGATGTGGCACTGCTCGAGATAGTCTATGACCTGCTTGGCTGTAAAGTTGGTGCCATTGTCGATCACCACCTCGAAGGGTACGCCATACCGGGTGACAATGTTGTTGCGTAAGAACCTCTGGGTGGCGGCTGCCATGACTATTTTGTAGGAAGCCGCTTCCACCCACCAGGTGAAGTAATCGATGGCCACCAGTATATATCGGTGTCCATTGGTGGCTGTCGGCTTGACCTCACCTACCACATCCAAGGCCCACATGGAGAATGGCCAAGGGGAAGCCATGTTGTATAATTCCTTGTGGGGCGCGTGGATGAGGTTTCCATGTACCTGGCACTGGTGGCAGCAACAGACGTAAGTGGTGTAGTCTGCCTCCATTGTGCTCCAGTAGTAGCCTTGGAGCATGATCTTTCTCGCCAGGAGGATCCCATTCATGTGGGATCCACAGACACCTTCATGGATTTCTTGCATAACCGTACGTGCCTCGGGCTGGGTTACACACCGGAGAAGAGTCTGGTTGTGAGATCGTTTGTAGAGTTGTCCCCCGCTAAAGACGTAGCCGGCTACCAGCTTGGACAACGTACGTTGATCTTGGGTGGTAGCTTCTGACGGGAACTCTCCGGTCCCCAAAAAGGTTTGTATGTCTGAATACCAGGGGTGGTCTTCTTGCTGTGAGTTCTCTAGATCATCGTCTAGGGACCTATGATCTGTATTGTTTGGTTCATCAACTGGGGCCGGTTCTCTGTGTTGGTTGACTGTTTGCTGGTTGCTGGGGCGGCTAGCCGGATGCAAAGCCGAGGGTCTAACATTTGCTTGCCTGGGGACTTCTGTGAGGCGGTCCATATCCTCACTGTAGGTTGGCTGATGAAGCGTTGTGACTTCTATGGCTATGCTCCGACCTTCCATGACCGTTACCCATGATGGGTTTTGGGGAGCCGGCTGCCGGGTCTTCTTGTTGGATTGCCGGCGGCGGGCTGGCTGGCCACCTGATCCATATGTGTAAGTATGGGTTTCGGGGAGCCGGCTACCGGGTCTTCTTGCTGGACCACCGGCGGCGGGCCGGCTGGCCTCTTACACCATTGGTTGATCTTACTTCTGCGTGTCTTCCTTTGGCGTGCAGCTGTTGGCTAGTTCGTCTAGCGGCCCTTCCTTCTCCTGCATGAAATAGTCAGTGTTCTGGCATGGGTTGCATTTGAGGAGTCGACCATCCCTAGGTATTGGTGGCGGCGGCCGACTGTTTTACCTGGTAGCCCCCTTCTTTTTCGTGTGACATCTTGTCTTGTGCGGGTTTTGGTCTGGGTGGCCGTATTTCCTAAGCGGTAGCCGACTGAATTGTCTGACTGACTTGTTCACTTGCACACTCATTCATATATTAGTTTCCAAAGGTGAGGAGGGAGTGTCGTTCCCTCCTCTCATCCGTGAATATCTATGGTGAGTTGTGTGAGGGAGTTTGGGACACTCTCTGGTGACTCTCTTTCCTGTGTTTTGTTTTGTTGATTTCACAGAGGGGCTTCCAAGTGGTTGCTCGAGGTGGGGTCTACGCAAGGTAGCTGTTCCGACCCAATCGTGCTATCTAGACCTACAGGGGAATGAAAGGTGTCTTACCTCATGTTAAAAGACGACCGCTGGACATTCATGCATGTGAGTTTGGAAACGTGGTTCCCTTGTCCAATGGAAGTGACCCTCAGGTGACAAAGGCGGGTTGAGAGGAGAGATCTGAGAGCTATCCTTCTGCCCATAGTTATGCTGATTCTTCCTCACGATTTCGCTCCGGGGTTGTAGAGATAACAAGTAGAATTATGCGAGTTCCGAAAATGTGGGCATCGGAACCCGGGGGTGGAAGCAACTTTCAGTGGGATGCCAAGCCCAGTGTTGACGACTTAGCTGGGATGTCAAGCCCTAGGACAAGAGAAAAAAGGTAGAAGTGGGCGTCGGTAAATGGGTTCCGGCACCCGGTTGTATTGGCGGACTTCGATGGGTTGCCAAGCCCTAAAAGAAGGGGATACTTGGTCAATTGCGACAAAGCCAGGTATTGGATTGCCAACAGACGGCGGAATCCTAAGATCTACCCTTCCCTTACACAGGAGTTCATATGCTTTCAGGACCCAGCAACAAGTAACTTTTCCTTTTCTTTTTCTTTTTCTTTTTCTCTCTTTTTTTTTCTTTTCCCTTCTCTTTTGTTTTGTTTTTCTTTTCTTTTTTTTTCTTTTTTTTTTCTCTTCTTTTCTATTGAAGAAGGATTCTAGCCATTGACTTTTCTTCTTCTCCTTTTTTTTTTTGTTCTTTTCTATTACAAAATAGAAGATAAGAAAACTGAATAAAAGAATGCTACTAGCCCTCCCCACGTGTTGTTGGCAAGTAAAATAACTCGATGTTGTCATGGCTGGTGTACCAAGGGGGGGGGAATACCTTACCTAGAGGGAGCCGAAGGTTGTGATCTCCCTCATTGTCGGGTGGCACTTGGGCTAGGTAAAAATGGGTGGTTGGATATTCATTCACTGGGGGAGAAGTGATCTCCTATCTGTATTTCGTAACCACTCAGAATCAGCAAAGACCATGGGGATAGGGACGAACCTGGATTACTCACCCTATTCCTTCTTTGTGCCATCAGAGTTAAACAAGATGGGTGCTCAGGTTTTCAATGTGGAAGTTTGGATGTAGCTGGTGTCACCCTTGGGGTTGGTAGTTCGTCCCAGAGGTCCGGATAGCACTTCTTGAGTCAGATGTGCCGCATACTGCTACAAACTGTTCTCACCGCCAGCTGTGGATGCGGCTGTCGGGTAAGTCAGAGGTGGCAGCCGGTGGTGGGCCGGTTGGATGGTGGAGCTTGTAAGTATTGGGCAACAGGCTGTGAATGATGGCCGGGTCATTTTCTGACTTGCTGGTGTTTCTTCTAATGAATGGTGAGCTAGTTGTTTCATGGTTCTGAGACTGAGGGGATGCAGGCATGTTTCGAAGGGTTGTGACCCGGAACATACACAAACATGTGGTGTGAAGTTTTGGCCAGTTTTGTTGACCCTTTTCCTTTCCCCCATGGACGGGGTAGGATGACTAAAGAGTTGGACCTGCTCATCGTGTGTGCATCATGTGTGCCTCGTGTGATGTGTAAGTCATAAAAGGGAATTTACCGAGGAAAGGAGCGTACCTGTCTAGACCTGACCTCTCGATCAGTCGGTGGAGAGTCGGACAGAGACGTCGGTCACCAGCTTGTCTAAAGGCGGCGGTCGTAGGGATCCCCAGTCGAGTTTATCTTCCTTGGTCCTGGGGAGCCAGCCTCTCGGTCAACTTGTGGGGACTTGGCCCATTGCGTCTCACCCTTGGTGACTGTTGAGTGCACAAAAATGGGGCGGAGGGGTAGAATGCCCTGAGTTTTTCCCGAAGTGCAGGTCTTCTGGAGAGGATGGATGGGTTTCCGGTTGGAAGTGCCAGCGGCCAGTTGGATAGTGCCGACGGTCGGTTGGATAGTGCCGGTGGTTGGTTGGATAGTGCTGGCGGCCGAGTAAGACCCCCAGAAGAAATTGGTTGTTCTGTGTTGTGGGGGGGGGTGGTCCGAGAAGCTGGTAGCCGTGACAATCCCCAGTCGAGCTCATCCTTCATGGCCTATGGGGAGCCGGTATAAGAAGTCGGTGACTGGTTGGTTTGAAGGCGGAACCCGTTACGGTCCCCGGTTGAGTTGTCTATGGGTAGAACTTCTTCAGCTGCGACAGATTGACTGGGCCGAACTCTTGTTGGGTGGCTTCATCAAAAAGGTAAGCGGCCCCTCCGCTGAGGGTTTTGGTGATGATGTATGGGCCATGCCAGTTTGGGGAGAATTTTCCCGTTGAACTTGTTGGGAAAATGGAGCGAAGGACTAGATCACCAGATGTAAGGAGTCGAGGACGAACCTTCTTGTTGTAAGCTCTTGCCATCTTTCGTTGATAAGTCTGGGCATGGTCCAAGGATCTCAACCTTCTCTCGTCTAGGAGGTTGAGCTGCAACAGGCGCGATTCCGACCACTAGTCATCGGAGTCCGCTGCTTCTTTGAGGATGCGAAGGGACGGGAGTTCTACCTCTACCGGCAACATTGCTTCGGACCCGTATACCAGCGAGTATGGCGTTGCTTCGGTGGCGGTCCGCAGGGATGTCTGGTAGGCCCAGAGCGCATACGGGAGGTGGTCGTGCTAATCTTTGTGTGTTCAGACCATCTTCTTGAGAATTTGGACCAATGTCTTGTTAGCTACTTCTACCGCTCTGTTCATCTGTGGCCTGTAGGGGGACGCCCTTAGGTGATGGATATGGCGTTGCTCAAGATAGCTCGTGACCTGCTTGGCTATAAAGTTGGTGCTGTTGTCGGTCACCACCTCGAAGGGTACACCATACCGGGTGATGATGTTGTTGCGCAAGAACTTTTGGGTGGCGGCTGCTGTGACTGTCTTGTAGGATACTGCCTCCACCCACCTGGTGAAGTAATCAATGGCCACTAGTATATATCGGTGTCCATTGGTGGCTGTCGGCTTGACCTCGCCTACCACATCCAAGGCCCACATGGAGAATGGCCAAGGGGAAGCCATGTTGTATAATTCCTTGTGGGGCGCATGGATGAGGTTTCCATGTACCTGGCACTAGTGACAGCGATAGACGTACGTGGTGCAGTCTGCCTCCATTGTGCTCCAGTAGTATCCTTAGAGCATGATCTTTTTCGCCAGGAGGATCCTATTCATGTGGGATCCACAAACACCTTCATGGATTTCCTACATAACCGTATGTGCCTCGAGCGAGGTTACACACTGGAGAAGAGTCTGGTTGTGAGATCTTTTGTAGAGCTGTCCCCCACTGAAGACGTAACCGGCTATCAGTCTTGACAACATGCGTCTGTCTTGGGTGGTACCCTTTGATGGGAACCCTCCAGTCTCCAATAAGGTTTGTATGTTTGAATACCAGGGGTGGTTTTGTTGTTGTGAGTTTTTCGGTCCGTTGTCTAGGGACCTGGGGTCTGCATTGTTTGGTTTGTTGACCGGGGCCAGTTCTCTGTATTGGTCGGTAGTTTGCCGGTTGCTTGGGCGGTTAGCCGAACACAGAGTCGATGGTCTACTGTCTGCCTGCTCAGGGACTTCTATGAGGTGGTAGATGTGACTTCTATGGCTATGCTCTGACCCTCCCTGACTGCTACCCATGATGCTAGGACAGACAGAACGTCCACATACGGGTTATGCTTGCGACCGACATGTTGGAAATGGATGAACTGGAAGTTGCTTGCTAATTGCAGTACGAGTTCTTGGTACGGCTGGAGCTTGGGGTCCCAAGTTTTCCACCTATTGAGGGTTTGAGAGATTACCAGCACGGCGTCGCCCAATACGCGCAGGTGGGTGACTCGGAGTTCCAGTGCGAGTCGTAGCCCCATGATGCAAGCCTCGTACTCTGCCTCATTGTGTGAGCATGTGAAGAGAAGTCGCTTGGCTACGGGCAGCATCCTTCCTTTGGGATCCACTAGGACGACCCCTACCCTGTGGCCTTTGGTGTTGACTGCTCCATCAAAGTACAAGGTATGGGGTTCCGGCTGGTCCAGATCTGGTTGGTATGGATCGGGCCCATTGATGGCGAAGATGGGCTCGTTTAGGAATGAATCTTCCAATGGTTGGTAATCTAGCAAGGGCTGATGTGCCAGCTGGTCGGCCATGGCTTGGGCCTTCATGGATTTCTGGGATACATACCAGATGTCGAATTCTGAAAGGAGCATTTGCCATTTCACACACCTGCGTACCAAGGCCAACTGGTCAAAGAGGTAGCGCAGGGGATCTAGGCAGCTAAGCAACAAAACTGGATAGATCACCAGGTAATGTCAAAGCTTTTTCATCGTCCAGACCAGCGAGAGATAGTACTTTTCAATCAGCTCATACCGTTCTTCTACCTCGGTAAACTTTTTACTGAGGTAGTATATGGCTTGTTCGATTTTGCCGGTGGTGTCATGCTAGCCCAATACTGCGCCCATGGAGGAAACTGTTACCGACATGTATAGGAAAAGTGGTCGTCCAGGGTGAGGTGGCACGAGAACTGGCAGCCAGGACAGTTGATGCTTGATGTGGTCGAAAGCGACTTGGCATTCTGTTGTCCATGCGAAGTTGACATTTTTCTTCAACAGCTTGAAGAAAGGCTCGCAGATCGGCATGAGGCACGAGATGAAACGCACGATGTATTGTAGCCTTCCCAGCAAGCTCTGAATCTGTTGTTCTGTCTGTGGGGGAGGCATGTCTAAGATTGCTTTCGCCTTGTCGGGATCTACCTTGATTCCCTGCTTGTTGATGATGAAGCTGAGGAGCTTCCTAGTGGTGGTCCCGAATGTTGATTTTGATGGGTTCAATTTGAGCTTGTACTTCCTTAGGCACTTGAACAATCTTCTTAAGTGGTTGAGATGCTGCTGATGAGTGTGTGCCTTCACTACCATGTCGTCGACGTAGACTTTGACTTCTTTGTGCATCATGTCGTGGAAGAGGGTGGTCATGGCTCTTTGGTAAGTAACACCTGCATTTTTGAGCCCGAAGGGCATCACCCTGTAACAGAAGACACCCCAAGGGGTTGTGAACGCGGTCTTCTCCTTGTCTTCTTCTGCCATGAGGATTTGATTGTATTTGGAGAATCCATCCATGAAAGAGTATACCTCGTACTTGGCGGCATCATCTACCAAGACATCTATGTGTGGTAGTGGGAAGTCGTCTTTGGGTTGGCTTTGTTGAGGTCTCGGTAGTCAATGCACATGCGTACCTGCCCATCTTTCTTTGGGACGGGTACCATGTTTGCTACCCATTCTAGGTAAAAGATAGGTTGGAGGAACTGGACATTCAACTATTTGTGGACTTCTTCATTCAGCTTCTGGGCCCATTCCTGTCTCATCTGTCGAGCTTTTTGCTTCACAGGTCGGGCTTCCAGTTTGAGGGGTAGTCGGTGGACTGCTACCCGTTCATCCAAACCAGGCATGTCTTCATAATCCCACGCAAACACCTCTACGAATTCACGCAGGAGTGTGAGGAGTTGTTGTCGGAAGGGCTCGGGCACCTCTTTACTAATTTTTGTTTCTTTTGGATGTTGTTCATCCCCAAGGTTTACAAGTTCGATTTCGTCAATAGACGTTATGCCGGTAGATTTGGGTGGTTGGACCCATGGGCCTTCTTCTTTAGACTCTTGATAAGGATCGTCGATGTCTTCTGCGGCTTGTTGACCCTTGGGTTGAAAGGGCGTTGGATGATGGATCTGGCGAGAGCGGTGCCCGTGGTCTTTCGGCTGGGTGCTGGGTAAGTGGACCAGCTATCGGTTCGAGGTAGCGGTGAACCTCGAGAGTGCTTCAGGGGAGACGGCAGTGGACCTACCGTATCCGTCTACTTGAGGTGTCATGCCGTCGGACTCCATCTGTCATTCTAGCCACCGAGCGTTTAAGGAGGATGAGGGGCAGAATGCCCCTAGTTTTGTCCCGACGGGAGGAATCAGCTGCCTGGTGGATAGGAGATGGAAACCGGATTGAGTCCCAGATGGAAATGCAGCAGACTAGTCACATTTGCCTGCTTGAGTGACTGTGGCAAAGGAGGGGCAGAATGCCCTTAGTTCTGCCCCGTGATGTTGGCTAGTATTCTGCTTGTGGAAGATGTCTCCTAGACTGAGTAGGCTAGCTATTCTGATTCCATGATCTGGTGCCCCTGTTGAGGGTTGATTTAACCGGTGCCTGGAGGATCAGTTGTCTGCTGTGTCGAGCAAGAGACTTGGTATGATTGCCAAGCCCCAGTTGACTTGGTCGGGTTGCCAAGTTAATGGTTGTTGAGGATGCAGCTGCCGGCGTACTTGTGTGTGGGATGCCAAGCCCTACCGGTGTACTTGTGCGTGGGTTTCGACGTGAGTCACCCAGAAACCGTCAAGCTTGCCTCTTGACGTTGATGACCTGCAAGCTTGGAGTGTCCCCACCTAGGTCATTAGGTGGGTGTTGTGGTGCTAGGTTGAAGGAGAGGGGGAGGGAGCACACCTTGTCGTCTCCTTTCCCTGTACAAACTAGTTGGACGCAACGTCTGTTTCCAAAGTTCCTCCCTGTAGGATGGGCAATGGCGAGGGAGGTTGGTGAAGGGTTGGATCTCCAGTGTATACTGGAGATTCTCTGAATAGTTGCAGCAGACCATCCTCTGGCTCTTGGTCTGGCTACGGTTTGTCCTCCCAAGGTTCCATGCACCTCGACAGATAGTCGAATGCGGTTGAGTTCTGGAGACTTAGTGGTGCGGCGACAACCGGTTCTGGTGTTGGGTGTTGCGACCCGAAAGGCGCTACAGCAGCCACGGATTGTCCCGGGTGGTAGTAATTCTCCGCTAGTATGACAATGACCTCCCCTTTCCATAGGAACTTAAGCATCCTATGAAGAGTGGAAGGTACGATGGAGTTTTGGTGGAGAAATGGACAGCCTAGGATGAGGTTGTAGCTCGAGGGAATGTCTACTACATGCATAGGAATTTCGAAGGTGGCTGGTCCGATGATGAGGGGAAGGACGACCTCACCTTTGGCTTCATGAAAAGTGCTGTTGAATCCTCTCATCACCCGGTCGGTGGGGAGCAAGTCTTGCTCTTTGATTCCCAACTTGTGCAGGACTTTTAGCGGGCACAAGTTTAACCCGAATTTGTCATCGATCATTACCATGGGGATGCAAAGGTCTTTGTATTGTACCTGGATATACAAGGACAGGTTTTGATTGGTCCCGGCTGGTGAGAGGTCCAAGTCTGAGAAATAGACGAAGGACGAGACTGTTACCGTGGCCACCATTCCTTCTATGGCCCTGGGAGCGAGACCTTGGTCTACTTTGGCCACCTGTAACACCTTGAGGAGTGTTTCCCGGTGTTCAATAGAGGATTGAAGCAAGTCCCATACTGAGATGTCTGCCCGTATCCCCTGCAACTATATCAAAAAGTCTAGGGGTGGCCGTGATTGGGCGGCCAGTGCTGAGGAGGCGGCCGCCGGTACTACCGAGGCGGTAGTCGGTTGATGGCTACCAGTTCAAGTTTGTCCTGCTACTCCTAGGATGGAGATCCCTCCAGGGTGCGGCTTTGGTTGATATACTTGGCCTGACCTGGTTATAGCCGTACATGTGGACGACTGTGGTGAGACGGCTACCTCCTTGCCTTTGTGCTGTTCGGAAGTGAGTGCGGCCGGAGAGGGTGATCTGGTCATAGGCGTGAATTGTTGCTTTGCCAGGTGGGCTTGGAGTGGCGCCAACGTTGCAATTGCTGGAGATACCGTGCTGGCTGGAGTGCCGGTCGTGGGAGCAAAGCCGGTGGTTGAGGCTTTGGGGATCGGAGGTACCGCCAGGATGACTGGGGTAGCAGGTGAGTAGAGAATTACCTTGGGTTGAGCCGGTAGGGTTGTCCCGACGGCCGGCTCCCTTAACGCGGTAGCTGGTTCTCTTGACGCGGTAGTCGCAGGTGCCACCCGAACGAAGAATTTTCCTACTAGTGGAGCTGACGCCTATTGCGGTGTAGGCCTTGAAGACGTCCTCCTCCTCCGGTGGCCGCTGATGGCGAGGATGGAGGATTAGAGTTGTTGGTAGTATGGCTGGAGTTCTTCCAACATCGGCGGGTGGTTGGCTAGACGAATGAGGTTGACAGGGTTCAGCCAGGGAGTTCCCACTTCTAGCGGCTGTGCCGAAGGGAGGGATCTCTTTGTCCCTTTGGGCACCTAAGAAGATAGTACTCACCTAGGAGTTTCTTGTATGATTTGGGAAGGTATGCTGGCTCGGCTCGGGGGGTACGGGAGGCTGTTGAAGCTCAATGGTGCCCAAGTTGATAAGCCTCTTAATAGCTTGTCTCTGTGTCTGACAATGGTCCGTTGTGTGGTCGGCTGGCCTGTGGTATTCGCAGTACTACTGCGAATTGTACCAGGCGGGAAGAATAGCTGGAGGTGGCTTGATAGGGGGGAGCGTGAGCAGTGCCTGGGCCCGGCGGTATACTTGGCTCAGCGGTTCAGAGAGGCGTGTATTCCGTTATGCGCGGTTGCTGCGGCTACGGGGGCGGCTGGTGCGGTTCACGCTGTTGTTGACTGGGGTGTTGTTGGTTAATGCCTGTGCAATCTCCACTTTGTCCCTGGTTTCTTTGTTGAGAGGTTGTCGGGGATGTTACCTACCACTACCGGTGAGCCGGCAGATCGGATGTGACTGCCGAGTGTGGAGCCTTGGGCCTCCAAGGTTGTTGATTCAAGGCCGCTCGGGTGGTGTAGACCGGCTACTGAACCAGGGTGGTTGCCGGCGGATGATACTCTTGGGCCGGGGCGTACACTTGTTGTGGTTGGTATGGTGGTGGTGCTGTTGCCACAATGGTCACGGGATGTTGTCATTCCTTCGGGTGCTGCGGTTGTTCCCCATGTTGTCACCCGTGGCCGGTGGTCGAGGACGTATGTTTCCTCCGGGGTTGGCTCCGAATGGAAGAGCTGAGAATCTCCCCGACTTCAAGAATCCTTCCAGGCGGCTACTAGCTTTAATCAACTGGGAGAAAGTAGAGTATGACTAGATACATAGAAGGGCTGCCAGTGATGGTTGAGCACCTTGCACAATTATGTGTAGAGAGTCTTCTTCCGTGGGTTTGTCGTAGATTTGGGATGCCAGGGCCCGCCATCTGCCGACATAGCCACTGAACGGCTCATTGTCACATTGGCGAAGGCAACTAAGATCTTCCAACTTTGGTGCCAGGTCTAAGTTATACGCGTACTATTCCTGGAACATGTACGCCAACTATTTCCAGGTGTAGATCTTTGTTAAGTCTAAGGACATGTACCAGGAAAGCGCAGGTCCTTGGAGAGACTTCTGGAACAGCTGGACGAGGAGCTTCTACTCGTGTTGCAGTGCCGCCATGTCTCCGAAGAAGGCTCGAAGGTGCGCACGAGGGTCCCCGGGCCTGTTGTATTTAACTAGTTTGGGCATCTTCAAATCGGCAGGGAGCGTCGCTTCGGGATAGAAATAGAGATTTTGGAAGGCACAAGAAGGTTCCGGCGGGTCGGACTTCATGCTCCGGAAGGACGCCTCCAGTTCGGCTATCCTCTGCAGTAGTTGTCCTTGCAAGTCGGGCACTAGGGCGGCAGCAGTGGCGACTGCTGGCTGGAGTGGCAGCGGGCCGAATTGGTCGGCGATGGGAGTGGTGACAACATCGTATTCTTCCGTGTGTCGCCTCTCTGGGACACAGATGGTTGGCCTGGGGGGGATTACTAAACCAATCCCTTGCTGTTGATAGTGTGCCAACTAGTGAGCCAGAAGGGTTTTCTCAAAGTGTCTTGGTCGAGGTGGCAGGAAGGCGTTGGCCGCTCCCATGCCCTCGATGTTTGAGGGTGGTTGGTAGGACAGACCAGTGCTCCGTGCGGGAGCTGGCTTATTACCTTCAGTTTCAACGGTCAGAGAAGTGGGTGGTGCAGGATGCACCATGGCATTATCGAATGCCACAGCCGTAGACAGATATGGTGCCCTTGGTTGGTCTGGGATTTCGGTAGGCATGATGATAGGCCGGGTGAAGTTCATCCGGGTGACGACAGGCGACGGCGGGCAGAAGACCACAGACAGCGGCACAGAGGTTGCGGTAGTGATGGAAGGGATGATCCAGAAGCTGCAATGGAACCGGTGGCCATGGCTCTTGCTTGTGAGCGAGTCAGGACAGGGGGAGCCAACGGGGTCTGGAACCTACAAATGGCAAAGGTCTATGAGGAGATGGTGCCCGGAGAATCTGCAGGGGTCCGCAAAGATCTGCAGGGATACCAAAGAAGGGTGATACAATTCAATGCATTTGGAAGCGGCTTCGCTTAACAAATGTGACAAATATACTAGAAATCTTAACGGAAAACAAAAGACTGACAACTAAAGAGCCATACGAGTGAGAGTTTGAGTCACTTAATCGATAAAATGCAGCGAGTCTCCCCAACGGAGTCGCCAAAAATCTGTACCCTCTCTTTCATCCGGCTATCACTCGGAAGCCCGTGGGTTTCTGCCGGCTCCACCGGCAGGTGGGCCGAGGTATAGAGAATTGAAAGGTGTTTGTGTGAGGGCATCACCACGTGGGGTGGATGGCTCGTTGAACAGAGTCGCCACCTTATTTTTGGGTAGAAGACATGAAAAACCAGATGGGAAAGTGTCCTTCCACCATTGAAACGATAAAACACGGGAATCACGTAAAATCGTGTAACATGAGAGAACTAGATACGGGGCTCAGGGTACTGTTGGGGAAGGTGTTAGGCACCCCTAGATAGCCTAGGCATTCCCGGCCTCTCTCCGACTCTAAAAATGGAAAACTACGATAGTTACTCCAGCCATCCATGGCCTCATTTGGAAAAATTTCTAGGGCATCAGAAGGGATAACCTCATCCCATCCAGTAAAACAAACAAGAATCAAACAAAGCGGGTTTCGCACCGGATCTGGGGGTGAATGGGGGAGAGAAAGACACGAAGGTCACCCTTACGGACCTCTCAGCAGAAGAACTGAAGGTCGGGTGAGGCAGCTGGGTGGGCTACCAGACAGCCGACTAAATATACCGGCTACCGCGTCATATCCCCCCCCCCTTGATTGGAGATGAGAACTTACGTTACCACTTGGCCAGGGCCGGCACAGATGCGTGCCAGTGGCCTTATTATCACGATAGGGCATCTTTACTTCTTTGGAAATCAGGATCCGTCCAGTGGCGTCATCCTGAAAATCGTTCCAAGGCCTCGAGAATGTAGACTTACATTTCTTGGAAAATGGGGATCGGTTGTCGGTTTGCGGGTGAGCGGTCGACTGGTTCCTTGAATTATCTGCGCAAAGATGGGTTTTCGGGGAGCCGACTGCTGGCTATTTGTACCGGCTTGTCGGTGGCAGGCTAGCTGGTTCCCCGAACCATCTGTGTAAAGATGGGTTTTTAGGGAGCTGGTTGCCGGCTATTCGTATCGGCTTGTCGGCGGTAGGCCGGCTGGTTCCCCAAACCATCTGCACAAAGATGGGTTTCGGGGAGACGGCTACCGGCTATTCGTACCGGCATGCTGGCGGCTGGCCGGCTGCCCCCCTTTGAAATTCGTTAAAGCATGGGGTTAGGAGAGGACTTAGACTTCCCGGGTGATGGGAACTGCCGAGTTATATTTCTTCGTACACCCGATCGGCCACCGCCGGCAAGGATACATGCCCAAGGCGTCATCCGGAATTCTTTCCGGGGCATCAGAAATGCACACTTACATTTCCCGGGATCGGGAACTACCAGGTTGTACTTCTCGTACACCCGGACGGTCGTCGCTGGCAAGGATGCATGCTGGAGGCGTCATCCCGGAAATCTTTTTAGGTTACCGGGAATGTAGACTTACATTTCCCGAGAAACGGGAACCGCCAGGTTGTACTTCTTCGTACACCCGGACGGCAAGGGTGCATGCTGGAGGCGTCATCCTAGAAATCTCTCTAGGGCATCGAGAATGTAGACTTACATTTCCCGGGGAATGGGAACCGCCGGGTTGTACTTCTTGTACACCCAGACATCTACCGCTAGCAAGGATGCATGCCGATGGCGTCATCCCGGAAATATTTCCAGGGCGTCGGGAATTTAGACTTTCATTTCCTGGGAAACGAGAATAGCTAGGTTGTGCTTGTTTGTACACCCGAACGGCCGCCACCGGCAAGGATGCATGCTAGAGGCGTCATCGCAGAAATCTTTCCAAGGCATTGGGAGGGTAGACTTACGCCTCCCGGAAAGACATGTGGAGATTGGATAAAAATTCGTAAAACCTACTGGGAAACTTAGAGTTTCCACGTAAAAGGACCCAACGGGAGGGTCGCAACCGAACCGAAATGGACCGTGCCGGGTGGATTCACCCAGTTGGGAGGACAGCCACCGATACCTTCAAGCATGTTTCTGAAGGAATGATACCTGGGACCGTCCTCTGACCTTTCCCTTGCATGGGGAAGGTGTTACATCGGGGCTCGAGAAAGACATCGTGAAAAAGTACATAAAACAACGAGGACGGAAGGGCTTACCTGCAGGGAGTCGTTGACGGTGATCGGAAGTCCTCGCTCCGGTGCGGCGAACAGGCATCGAGGCTTTGAGCATCTCCCTTCCTTCAGAACCTCCAGCCGGCGATTTCTCCAAGGGGCAAAAGTGTACCGAGCATCTCCCGCATTCGAACGATGGTTTCTCTGAGAGGTGGAAGCCTACTGAATGGGGTGGGAGGCCGCTTCTTTTATAAGGGGTCGCCTTCCTTCTTTGGGGCGCCCAAAGATGGAAGCCGGCATGAATCCCGGTTTGATTACACGCTCTGCGTAATTGATTGATTTGCGAGAATTAAGTGATTAAATCCCGTTGTATCTCCTAATTGATTTGGCTTGCCTTTCTAGGTAGTTACCCGGCAGCCGCTACATGGTAGTCGGATGCTGGTTAGTTCTATCCGACTACTTCACGAAAGGGGAGTATGTTGGTTTATTTGGGTTTTTGGGGAGCCAATTTCTGGATTTTGTACCAGTTTGCCGGCGGCAGGCTGGCTGGTTCCCCGAATTATCTGCACAAAGGTGGGTTTTTGGGGAGCCGGCTACCAATTTTTTATACTGGCTTGCTAGCGGCAGGCCAGTTGATTCCCCGAACCCTCTGCGCCATTGGGGGGGGGGGGTTTGGGTAGCCG
>JAMKPZ010003633.1:0-50739 GCA_024699675.1 Amphibolis antarctica | reverse complement strand
AAAATTTGTTTAAATGTAATTGTAAATTTGTAATAATGTAAATATAAAATACGTAATTCATTAATAAATAAAAACTTAATTTAATTATATGCATTATTGTCTGATTGTCTCATTTATTAAGTTATTGAATACTTGAATGTTGAATTAAATTTAAATATTGATGGTTGAATACTTGAACGGTCGTATGCACAAGCAGGTGGGCTGGGGAACTGTGCCTAGGCTGGTAGCTAGGTCATTAGGTCGGTTGCCGGCTCGTAGTGTCGGGTCCCGCAGTCCCGCCTGAGGGGGAAGGTCGGAAGGGTGGAAGGCCGTGCGGGTCGACAAGGACCGCGGGTTGAACGGTCGCGTGGGCGGGAGGGGGGTGAACCGTGAATGGGTCATGCGGCCGATGGGGGAGATGGGCCGCCGAGTCTTGGATCGGCTGTCGGGTCATTGGGCCAGCCATCGGGTCACAGCGCTGAATCCAAGAAAGAATCGTGTTGGTCAAACTCATGTCATTGACCGGTACGAATAATATTTTTTTGTACCACAGGTCGTACCTAGGCTGGCCCATTGGTGGTGTGGGCCATGCCGACACGACACTAGACACGACACGAATAGTGCCGTGTCGGCACAAAAATCTTGTCATGCTGGGTCGGCACGGCACACAAGTCTAGACTTTTTGTAATTTTTCCAAATAAATTGCTTGTGACATACGCTGTTAGACATTATTTTGACTTCGTTTGAAAATAAAATTTGTAAATATTTTTCTTATGTAAAGTATATATTTTATCAAACAATATAATTAGAATATAAGTTTTCATTATAACTGTTAAAGAAAAAAAATTAAAAAAATTTCTCATCTTAAGAATTGTATCAATATAAAAAAAAACATAAACTACTAATTCATCAAATATGTTGAGTTTACCAAATAAAACTTTTGATTACTATGTAACTTTATTTGTGTTTGCTGACTTCATTACTACTAATGCCAAAACTTAAGAACTATGCAAATAAATAAACAAAAAGTTGAAACTACTTTCTTGGATGTACGTAGACTTCCGTGATTCTAGACATTTGAAAAGTATCGTTGACTTCTCTAATTTAATTAATAAAACTTTTTTAAAAAGCTTGTTTCCTGTATTTTCAATTTTACTTAAAAAGTATTTTAATAACTGCAAAGAGTTAAAATTAAGAGTAATTTTATAAAAATTATTGTAAGTAAATTATAAGATAAAAATTTATATATAATAATTATCAAACTACTGTGTTTATATAAGATAACAGAAACGAGTGATTCTTAATTTCTCAAAGTTGTATTTAAAAGAAGTTTGTATCTTTAAAAGGTACTGCAGATAATGAAAAATAATGATATATTTGACTTATTATTTTTTATTATTTTTCATATTTTGAATCTTTAAAACTCTATATATATTGATATTTTTGAATTTTATATAAAATTCACAAATATCATTAAAATGATAAAATTAAACTTACTTTCCATTGTTTTCCGGTTTTAAACGTTTTCGTTGGAAAAAAAGGCTTTGATTGACGTGAGGAGGGGGCCGTTGAAAAGTATTACATTCCAATTGGGATAAGAACGAGGAAATTTTTTTTTAGAATGACAGCGACGTTTTTTTTTAAGGTAATATTAAGGTTGAGAGATATAATTATGAAATTATAAAAAATTTACGTTTGCGTAAAATTTTAAAATTAAATTTAAAAATTTTAAAAATTCTGACAGTCGTTGAATTATCACTCCAATAAAAATTTAAATTTTAATAAGTACAAGAATTTAATGCGAAATTATTAGTCTAACTTTAAAAAATTGATGGTCCTGTGCTTTGTGTTTTACTATTTTCAGAAAGAATAAAAAATGATAAAAATAATAAAAATTTTGATCTATTACTTTTTATTATTTTACATCTTTTTTATCATTTCTTTAGATACAAATCTCCTTGAAACAAGGAAAATTATTTATATTATAAGGTGGTGTTTGTACTTTTAAAATTAATGTAAAATTACGTGAAATGAAAGAAAATAATAGTTAAATTTTTCATCATTTTCTATTAAATCTGGAAGTACAAACATTACCTAAAAGCTTAATATTCATCATCAATTTTTTTAAAACATGGAATTATCTCAACACTCTTCCATACGTGTATCACAAAGTAATTTTTTTATTAAAATAAAAAATAATAATTTGAAATTAAAATGCATTATAAACAAAAAAAGAAGATATAAAGTTAAGAATAAGCAAAAAAAATCAAGAGTTCGAACTCAAAATAGTCGACAGATAAGAAAAAGTAGAAGTTAAATTAAGCTGACAATAGTTATTTTTCTTTTCCACCATTTCAACTTAAAAGTAAAATTCAGATAAAATATCATCAATAATGAATTAAAACTTATTAATAAAACTTAAATTAAAGGTGTATAAGTAATTTTAATAATTCAGTAATCAAACATTAAAAAAAAATATTTATGCTATAAATTCAAAACTTATTATTAATTTTTGTGATGGAAAACTACAGCACGAAATCAAGAGTCTCACCGTCGTCGGTCGTCCCTAAGCAAACGCCGCTATAGAAATGGTACATATAACCGCGTAGGCGACACGGACGCCCGCCATCTGTTCGATCTCTGGCCCGCCCGACTGAGAGAGGTAATGGCGACTCCGGAGCTGCAGCGGACGCCGGCGGCCTGGAGCCTACAGGTGTCGACGTTCGACCTGGAAGATGCGCTGTCGTTCCCGGTGGGCAACGCCGGGTGTGGGCTGGCTGCGGCGGAGACGGCCGTCAGCCGCATGCCGACGGTCACGCCGGGGACTCCGGGGGTTTGCTCGGTGTGCATGGAGGAGTGCGGGGTGGGGAAGAGGATGCCCTGCGGACATGTGTTCCACGCTTCTTGCATCTCTTCGTGGCTGGCCAGAAACGACTCCTGCCCCCTCTGCCGCTGCGCCGTGCTGGTGACGCACCCCTACTCCCACCTCTCCTCTGCAACTATTTTTGTGGGTACCTGTTGTAACATCATCTTTCTGATGAACTTTACAACTCCGTGTATTTGATTATTTGATCCAGAGTTGCATCTAATCGTTCCAACTCCGATCGAGAGCTTTGTTGTCGATGGACTGCAAGTATTCTGCGCCCGGCCGCCCGTCGTCGCCGGCGCCATGCATCCTGGAGGTGAGAAGGGCCCTGACCGAGTCCAACAAGGTCCGCCTCAGATTTTGGATTCCTCTACAAATATACCCATCTTGATTTGTTGTTTGCTGTCTCCATTAAATTGTAAAGGTATGCTAGCTGGAAGCTGTAACTTCTACCCATCAAACTCATTCTTCACTGTCTCCTGCGGAATCAATTTGACTACTAATTATGTATTCAGATTTAAAATTCTGGTGTAAATTCAGATTTAAAACTCATGTACAATGGTGTAAACAACAAATCTGAAGGATGCATACGGTGGAATAGGTGTTGATATTGCCATCTGTGATCTGTGTTTGAAAAAGCCAAAATAGAAAAACCAGAAAATTATAAAAATTATGCCCAAATATGAAGGAACCATTAATCCCGTCATCCCTCGTGCACTTTTGAGAAAAAGAATGGTTTTCTTGTTGACACCCACACCCAAGAGATTGGCAACTCCTCAAAGGTACACCGGCACTCCCACGCACCTATGCACCTACGTACGCACCTACGCACGCTTTCTGAATGAGATCTGTAGCTGTACCTCATCTCTTACCCCGAGGGCTAAAGGTTAGGTATTGTAGAAATAGTTCAGTAACTACTCCCTCCTATCTCCCCAGTGAGGCATACCTATCTCCACGGTTGGGTATACGAACACAAGGAAAAAAGTTTTTTCAACTTTTTCTTATTTTTGTTTCTTACAAATACTTTACAATTTTAAAAATATTCTCTCACTTTCCATCTTAAGATGTATTTTTAAAAAGGTTATCATTCACTGTTACAAGATCATACCCATGGTGTGCTCGCCAGGGTATTGCATGAATTGTGTTGCTGTTCCTTTGTTACTAACTTTAGTTAATTTCGAAAGTTAGTTGAAGTTAGAAGAAAGTAGTAAAATAAATAGAATTAAATTATAATATTAATTAATATAATAAAAATTTATATATTACTAAAATTGGAATAGGTAAACCTCTTTCTAAATGTATCCAAAGGTGTTAGGTTATTGCTAGCAACAAGGCATGTACCAAGGTGAACAAACTAAAGCAAAGCCTACCACTCAAATTATACCTTCGGTAATGGCCGAATAATAATGCTGACTTTGAACTTCCAATTATCATAAAGTGAGAAAATACCACCAAAGTTATCCTGCAAGATATTAATGTGACATGTTTCATGCACATGACATCGTTTCATTTGTAGCCAGATGAATCAGTCATATACAGACTGCAACAAAACAGCAATCAATCATATACACAGACTCGAACCGACTAAATCCCAACACATGATACTACTTTTCTTCTATCCATACAACTAGACTTCATTTAATAATGATCAATTTTAATTCCAACTTCACACAAACCTTTATATATAAATTTTTATCTCTTAATTTACTATAAAACTTAACCTTATTACTAAATAAGACTTAAATTCTTTACTCTCCACAATGTTTGAAGTTGAAACACTTTATTACCAAACACATCTTAAGTAGGGAAAAATAATCTGGATTCAAAACCATCCATCGCCATTTAAGCGTGTCATAGAAAACTGTAGAGGATCATCCACTACAAATCCTCTCATAGCAAAAGGCGCTCACACGAGATGCATGGCAATAGAACCTGGGAGAGAGGGTTTATCTTTGTATGGACTTCCGACTTGCAGATCCGTGTCCACAAGTATCACCTGTTAATTAATCTCCAATATTTCTAATTTGACAGTTTGGAGTACTTGGTTCAAGAAGTATAACATACTTGCAAACTTGCATATGAACAGCAACGCAGCGTGTTCTCTCATGTACATCTTTATTCTTTCTAAACTACGAACTTGCATCATCTGCAACCTGAGAGCTACGGATTCCCCAGAAGCACTTCGGCCGTAGCTTCCCACTTGTCGCCGTGAACAGCCAGCCCATGTGGCAGTGGCACAACGCACAATACGTGACGGTCCATGCATACCTGCCAAGTAAAGGGATTCAGAATTGAGCTTCCCAATGACACCAATAGATTCACTAACATAATTCGGAGTTAACGAGAGATTTGTATCTTTGAAGAGTATGAAAAATAATAAATTAAATTTTTCATCATTTCTCACTATTTTCTTCTATACTTTCTAAAGATACAAACTCCTTAAACTATAAACTGTGCTTACCGGTTCTGGAAATGTCAAAGTTGTACATAAGCTCTTGCGTTATTGGAAACTAATTGAACCAGATCATTCTGAAATTAAGGTTGGATGCGTGGTTCACAAACTGAAGTGCTTGAGAATTAAAAAATGGTCTACAATTATAATTTACAAAAATACAGGATCTACCTTAGGAATAGAGAGAGATCGTGAAAAAGATTTGACCGGGTGATCTGACCAACTAACCTACCGCACTTTCTAGCAACAGTAGTGGAATGTCCAATAAAGGAATATATATGGTCAACCCCCAGAAAATAAGCAGCGCATTAACAAAATTCCAATATGACTAGTGACAATAAAGTTTGTAAGTTTGGAACCAAGAATCACTGCAGTCAAATAAACACAAGATCTGAGAGATATTGATTAAATACAAGGACATAATTAGCTCCAAGGAATATGCCATCGCCAACAATATTTTACTTCCTCATGACACTCCAGCAATGTATGCATTGATTAGGGTAGTTTGATTAAACCACATTCAATCAAAGAATCAAGGTATTGGACAAATACTCTTGTGATATTGAAAATTAGGAATTAGACAGGTCTCATAATATAGCAAATCAACCGAAAAAAGGGTCAGTTTGGCACAAAGTTCTAATGGAAAGATGTGGACTCCTACCCACGGAAGTTAACAGACTATTGGACGGTAACCTCGTAAATATGGTTTAAACAATTAAACAAAATGTTTTGGTGATTAAGGAAAATACAGGACTTAGGTTCGATCTGTCACGGTGAGTTTTAGAAGATGATTAAGGAAAATAGTTTTGTGGGGATGGTAGTATCTGCAGAGATTTTATTCTGACCAACTAAATCATGCCAACAGTTCTGAAAATACTCAACTTCTAGTTGCACCCCTGAGCTCTAAGTGCAGAGGCATATCAAAGAGTTGCACCTATGACAGCTAAAATTTCTCTGAAACACTAGGATTCCTTTGATATTGAAGAAAACAAGGGGAATGCACATGTAATAAAGATTTTGCATGCATTTTCTCATATTCCCTTACTGCTTTTGCTCAATGTCAGGGATGCGAAAAAAAGTGAAAATAATTAAACTTAGAGAAGCATTGACTATGCTAGAAATAAGATGCATCTTGAAAGATAACATTTTGGTTGGGTGTTTGAACTGAAATCTAAGGAATCCAATTTACCACAAGAAGATGAAGGATGCAATTTCCACAAATAAACATCCCACCTAATGTAATCTAATATGGAGCACGGTTTTCAACATCATCCATCATGTGTTGTTGCAGCATCAAAGTTATCAAAATCACTAGAGGTGTCAATGGACCATGCTAGGCTGGCATGGCCCAAATTTTAATGGGCATGGCATGCAGCCTATGCATGATCCATTGGCCTAGCCTGATTGGGCTTCTTTTAGTTTTTTATTTTATTAAAAAGGTAATATAATTTATATTTTATAAATACTAAAAGATAGACAAAAGTGAGATTGGATCTTATAACCATATATTACTCATTAACAAGCGCTCAAATCATTAAGTTACACACAATATATGTAATTTAATAAAACTCTATTATTTTATTTATTAAAAAATTACAAAAGTGGGCCATATTGTGTTGGCATAAACTTACAAGACTCCAACCTAGGCATGACTTACCAAACCATATCGTGTCGTTGATCAACACAAACTGCTAGGCTATGTTGGCACGGTTGGGCTAGACTCAATTGACACATCTAAGAATCACCAACCAAGGAAATGAGGAGTATGTCATTTTTACCCCATGTCCTCCCCCCATTCTTCCATACTACTACCACTCAAGGAAATTTTTTTAATTGTATTATTGTTATCATTTTATTACTGTAATTTAATAAATTGTTGGAGTAAAGATTTAGTAATACTAAGACATTGTTTACTTCCCCTTACTCTTAGCTTTCAGAAATACTCTATTTTCATGATGATATTTACATTCCTCAATTTACCCCTTCCATTATCAAAATCAATTTTCCCCCTCTTTCCATTTCATAATCATTCACCTGAAAATCATTTTTCCCACTTCTGGAGTGAAGGAGTGGGGTTGGTGAACAATCCCTGATTGAATGAGTATTACTGATTTGAGTCATTTTAGTTTTATCATTGTTATATTACAGTGTTGTTTGTAGCAATCATTTATTTGGTACAACAAGCAAGTAGCATTTAGACCCACGTTGAGTTCCTTTTTGGGTAAAATTAAGGAACATACAAACAGGTAATGCTTGATTGTGAAGTTGATTATTCTAAATATAAAAACCAACTAAATTTTACAAACAAGAAAACGTGTTTTAAACTTAGAAATGTCTGTTTGATTTGGAGATTCAAAAAATTAGTATTATTGCTAAAATTTTGGTTTGATATGTTGTTGACTAATTTTCCCTAGAAAATGGGCTTTAAATCATGACGAATGATCACTAAACTTGTCATAAATATAATAGGAAATAATTAAACTCCCAAAACCACCTTACTTAAAATGGTGGATTTTTAAGGATTTAGTAATAACCATTAGATTTACATCTAAAAGTCACATTGAATCTTCACTCACAAAAGTGGTTTTGAGAGAGGATGAATCATAACTCGTGTGTGGTGTACTGAGGGGTCTGTGTTTAGTGTTGTTGAATGCAAAAATAATGCTTTTGATGCCTTGACAAGTATTACAGAATTTCATTACATGTTGGGCAAATCTCCACCATGGAGGCACCGTTCTTTTACTGAATCTCAGGAACATAGTCTAATCACGAGTATGGTATTTTATCATGTTGTTGGATCCCAAAGTTTTATGGATTCCTTCTATCAAGGTCAACCCTAAAGCTACAATGTCTCAAAACGAAGAATTGATTGTTCCTTTGTTTGGAACTTCTTCAAAAACTCCTCTCAAAATCTCCTACGAAAAGGTAGGGTGGCATCCTAATAGTGCATTTCATTCATACAACTACTGTAGATTCTAAACTTCGTATGTGAAAGAGAGAAACTTTTGATGGGCCAGGACTTTCTTATGCACAGATTGGCTCTCAAGTGAAAAGGCAGAAGGAAGGATCACTAAAAGAGCCAACAGTCAAGCAGGGATGAAAGTCAGCCTTAGTGGTCTGATAGTGTTGAGTGGAAGAGTCATTGCTTAATGGATAAAAGTTACTCTATGAAAGGGGCGATGGATAAAGCAGACAAAATAGACTCACATTTCAGCAAAAGAACTTTTTGATAAACAACAAAGACACCAGTATGAGTTACTCACCTTCTCATAGAGCTGTGTATTGTAAGTGATCCAATCCTGCCTGGAGTGAGCCCCATGAGAGGCAGGTGAAGTTGGTGAGCCGCATGATGGGCAACTATGTCCTATGGTTCAGAGAGGGCTTGGCTGTCTGTTAGTACTCCCTTTCAGGGTGAACCCTTTCACTCTATTTTATTATACATGTCTAATGAAAAGAGAAGGCCCATATTTGTTAATTCCCCTTGTCTGTATAAGGCTGCCAACTGATGGGGAAGTGATCTGACTTTGCTACCAAATCAACCTTCACACCTTAACTTAAGCAGCAACCCACACAAGTGTTTTCGTAGGCTCACTATATCTAAATAATGATGATTCCCAACAAACAAGAAGAAATCCCAAACTATAATACTGTGATTAACTAACCTCCTTTGGAGTGAATTTACTTTATCATTTACTTAACTTTCTCTAAAAGGTCAACTAGAAGCTTCAAGTAATTGTGATATCAAAGCTCTTAATGGTTAAAATCACCATGCATACATTGAACATTTGAAATTCATACCCAGGAAACCAACTATATTCTTTGACCGGATGTCCCCGAAGTGCCAGGCCACTCGCATTATAAAATGTCATGGTCTCTGACACATCGCCATGTGGGTTAACATAGGCATTGAGAGGCCCATCACTTGACATCACCAGCATATCTGATCGCTTCGCAATTACAGTCTGCCAAAATGCATGTAAAACTAAGCAGAAAGTTTTTAGGCCAAAGATATGCAAGAAAGAATGACTGCAAGTTTACCATCAGGTGTCCAAGAAGATTACTCTAAAAAACTGAGGAACAAAGAACAAACAAAAGTCTTTAAATAGGAATGAAAATGTACCTCACAGCTTTTACAGCGGACAAGATTGAAACACTTAAGCAATTGAATTTCCCTTTGTAATCTATATGACACGCCATTAATCTCCAGCAACTCCTGTCTTCTAGTTTGTGATAAAGGAAGTCTGCTTGCTATATAAAATGACAAAATATCTGGCCTGTTCACTAGATCCTCAATGTTGGGAGCTCCAATTACCTGTTTCCACAAATCTACATGATGACATAACGGTAATGTCAATTCTAGATGATTCCAGCAATCTATCTACACAAAGGAGACTGCACACAATAGTAAAGACCTGAGGATTTCTGACACAACATGATAGCATGACAATTACAAAGCATGAAAACACAATTATTCTCTAAGATATTATTATTGTTGAACTATTTTAAAATATAGAACAAACATAAGTTTACTTTGAAAGGATATGATGTGATTATTACCTGATTCAACACTATTTTACACAATTGTTATCTAGTTATACATGTTTAGCACTTGAAGTAAATTTATTAAATATATAAATGTAGAACCAGATAGAAATATATTTCCCACATTTGAATTCATAGTGTTTCTATCAATCATAATCATTATAAATTACAAAATAATATGATATGAACAATGCAAATAGAATAACAAAAATAATCTAGAACAATATGTATGCAACACGATACAACACCCACATCTAAGCAAAGTTTGGCTACCACTGCATGATGTCAAAAGTTCCACTACCATGAAAATTAGAATAGTTGAAAAGATTCTTCGAAATAAGAACCTAGTGTGCAGTAAAGAAATGACCAAAAACTTTCAAACTTGATTGTGTAATTATCAAATATGAATTGATATCTTCTTTTATGGAACATAACTACCTGTTTACTGCATTCTCTAGTAAAAAGGAGCATAAGAAGCAAGTCTAAAATAAAAGCACCGACAAAAGAGAAACGAAATCACATTTGTGCAGCAAAGTCAAACAAATCAAGAACAAGGATAGGAAATCATTGAATTGCAGGTGGAGAACCTAAAGAAAATTATGAGATGAAGTGTAAATTTTTGATACAACAATAAGATCATTACCTGCAGCCCTTTGTGCAAGTAAATAGGAATCATACATGTCATACAACCACTGAGGCCAAAATGCCATTGGAGCTCTGTATATCTTCTTTGACCCATGAAGTGAGCACTTACTTTTGAAATTCATATCATTTTTTGATTTTCTAGGAGTGGAATCCTTTGAAGACTGCCTACTAGTCCTTTCACACTTATGATGCCATCTCACTAGATTTTCAGTACTTGATCCTCTCACTGATTGCCTCTGATCAGATGCACATTCATCATCACTACCTACAGAAGCATCAGAAGTCCCACATGCATTAAGGGATGACTCTCCAAACGACTGACCATTCTGTATGCTTGTATCTGACATGCAATCCCATTCATCATCCTCACATGTACCAGACTGAGAACAAGAAGCATTTGATAGGAGTGAACTTGAGATTGTCCGATTCCAAAACTTTCCAACTGAAGCCAACTGTCCAAATGCATCCTTTGGGGTCCTCAAAGGGGTATCTTCCTCAATAATCTGGACCTCAGCACATGGCTGCAAAATCGAATGAAATATATTTACAAATCATGTAAAATAAATGTTGGATCCAAAGGAAAAAATATTACCGCTCCATCTGTCCATTGCCGTCGCAAGTAAAATCTTTGTTGACCACGGGCAACCACATTTATGCATCCATCATCCAAGCACTTATATTGTCGAATCTAAGAACATACATTAAACATTTTAGTCCAAATAGATTGCAAAATAACTATTAAGTGGTATATTTGAACATAAAAAAAGAAGAAGAAAACTTAAGATCAGAATCAAGGGTGAATGGAAAATTGGTAAACTGGAGATAACATCAAGCAACTGTTATAAGTAATTGAACATTAGGAAATTTGTAATGAGCACTGGCTACTATTTGATTCAGATCCCACTATGGTTTTCATTCCACTCAAATTAAGTGATTATTGCTTGCCAAAGATATGAGATCATCCACAAGCTTGTAATTCATATACCATATGATTTTAAGATTTCAAATTTGATATAGTAGCAAACTACTTGTGCTACACAAACGTAGTTATCTTAATTTTTATTTTATGATTATTTCATTGTAAGACAAATACAGTATTAAATAAGACATGAGATATGATTAAGTATGATTCTTTTAGTTGATTTGGTCTGATGTATGCTTTAGAAAAGATGCAAAGAAGGATGGAGAAGGCAGTGTGACAAGTGTGGGTTTTGTTGTGATAAGGCAGCATGGGGAAGGTGGGGGTTTTCCATGAGAAGGCTAATCGTGTGCCCTATGGCTGTGCCATGCAAGATCAAAATCTTAGCATTGACCCGATTATACTACAAATAAAAGGCAGCATGTGTGTATTTAATATATAATTTACGCACATAGTGGGATTATTGCTTGGATTGTTGTATTTATGCATGATTATCAAATTTATTCTTAGAATATATACATACAAAAATTACAAACAAAACATAAATATCAATTTTATTAGCATAAATATAATGTTTGTAAAGAAAGCTATAAAAGCATGTTAAGGCACAAGACAAGTGATTTCTTCTCTTTCATTCAATGAAATTCATCGTATTGTAAATCGCTTTCTTGTACAAGGATAACAAAATGTGTACTATTGCACTGTCCACAAGCTTGTAATTCATATGCTAGATGAGCTTTAAAATTTCACATGATATATTCATACAAACAAAATTCCTATTAGCACCAATATAATGTTTGAAAACAAAACCATGAATGTAAGTAAATGTGTGAGATACGTGATCTTTCTCTTTTATTCCATGGAATTCATCTAACACAAAATCATGACATCACCATTACTAATCCTCCAATAGTCAACCACCTTCCTACACATGAATGCCCAAATGTTTACTCCTAAGTTGAACAACAAGGGTGAAAGAGGATCACCCTCTCTTGTGCAAACTTCGTAAGGCTGTGCCAAGGCATGGATTGGTCATGCCATGGCAACTCACCCTTCTTGAACTAGTGGATCTTTTGTCAAAACAATTTATTTAAAGATATTCTTTTTAAAACTTTTAAATATTTTTCATTGCAATAAAACTTAAATAGAAAGTTTTTGATGAAGAACTACTAAATATAATTAATTATTGAAATCTATCATTATGCACATTAATTAAATTATATAATAGTATGATTACACATCATATTTTGATGTTATCTATGCATCTAAATGTTATTTAGAAAATAATGGAGCTAAAACTATACATAATTGTTGTTAAATATATAAATATATAACATATACATACAAAAATTAAAAAAATATTTGTAAGAGCATCTTGGTTCTCATTGCCTGGGTGCTTTAAAAAGTATGTTCTCGTGTCCTTTCCAAATCCAAAGCAGCAAAGTTCCCTCTAGAGATGCCATTCACTAGGATCGACTTGCTTATCTTTCATGGTTTTTCATACTTGCCTACAACTACTTGATTAGTTACTAGATGGATGCCATGCATTCACCTAACATCTAGTGTTTTAAAACAAGTTTGTGGTATATAGTACGCAAACATCGGAATCAAAAGAATGCCAAGAGTGACTTTCACAAGATCACATCCAATGGTGAAAAGCAAGAACATGTATATGGCTGATTTTTTATCGTCTTTCCATTATACTCCAGATGCATCCCCACCATTGGAGAGGTGTTAAACACATTAAGATTTACATGTTACTGTTTCATGTATAGCACATGATAGTGCTGCAGCATAACTCAATCAATTTACTTTCTTTTGATGCAATTCAATTTAAGGTTTATAGGAAAAAAAAAGAAGGTTTATAGGATGCTTATAACATCTACAATGATATTTTTAACAGGGCTAACAAAGCATGTTTCAAAAAAAAAAACAGGGCCAACAAAATATAGCTTTTCCACATAAAATCAGATATTATAGCTTTCCCTTCTCCTTTCGAGATATGTACCTCCCAAAGTAGGCATATAACTCAAAACATGGCTTCATTTAATGGCCAGAGAATGTGTGGTAAGCAAAAAACTCACTTCTGCAGTTGTCCCGATGGCTCCTGTCTGAAAACAGGGTCTACCATTCTTTATTTCCCGTTGAATCCCAACCTAAAAAAATTTCATTTCTGTTTGAAGGAAAGCTAACATGTCCAAGTTTCAAAAACAAATTTAAAATCACGAAAAGTTAATTTCCTACCACACCAATCATGTGTGGACCGTCAACCTGCCCCAATGCACTTTCTATGGCAGCCTTGAGTCCAGGTTGAATCACTCTAAGAGGAAGTGTGGCCTCTGGGAACAGGACAACTCCTGGAAAATGTAAAGAAGATTAGCAGTGTTCTCCATTCAATCTCCATAATCCATGTAGACCATATAGCATAACCATCCGAATTTGCTGTAAGTTAAATCACCATACTCAAAGAATAGAAAAAGGAATTATGGCACGTGAATCTTCTTCTGTTATGCATCACAAAATCAAAAAAAATTCCAAAAACAAAACATCATAAATCAGTTAAATGCTTTGAAAAATCAACAAAAGAAATATTTAATGCATAAAAAAGTCAATGATCACCACCTTTTAAGTGAATGACATTTTTGAATTGATATTCAATATAGCTTTCTCTAACTATATGCCTGACCTTTTCAATAAATATTTTATCCTCTCCTTTGTCAATCATCTATGCTATTTAATGCTTTTCCTAATTCTTGTTGTACTCACACGCCCTTTTGTTATTTTTTAGAAGTGTAGGATGAACCTTGTTAATAAAAAAAATAAGATACATCCATCCAAAAAAGAAAGTTGTCTTACGAATCTCAGACAAAAAACAAAAGTCTCACCTCTCAAGTCTACACTATAAAAGAAAGAAGACCTGTCCCTAAAAAGTACAATAACAGCCCCTTGAAAAAGATGCCAAAAAGTACATTAACAATCCTAAATAACAAAACACAGCTCTCAAAAGGCTGCAATTTATCATTCTTGCTCTTCCTCAAGAACCAAGACAACCCATCTCTTCTTGAAATTCTTTACTTGTCCTTTAAGATTTACACCCAAGAATGCCACCCTTGCCTATCAATTGTTAGAATTGATTGACCCAAGAATGCCACCCTCTACTTGTCCTTTCTCTCTTCTTTTCCTCTTGTATATCAGGAAACCCAATTAACCCAACCTCTAATAAATTAACTCTAACAATCTCATTCCTTATGTATTGAGATTGCATTAACCAAACTAAAATTACAATCATTCTAAAAAAATCAACCAACCTAATTGGGCCACTTGGGATTAGGTGAAGGCTCACCATGAAACTCCCCCCCTAATTATAATCTACTTGAAAACTTAAACTTTAATGAAACACTCACATTAAGTTGGAGATTAGGACATGCATTCAAGTAGACTTTATATCTTGCTTGTGTGTTTGTTTAATTTAACTAAGCCACATATGCATACCATGATTAGATTCACCTAGATTTTATTTTCTTTCATAATCATGTAAAGGAAAATGTTCACCTAAATTTGCATTAAGATTTTATTTTCCTTCATGGCTACTTGAAGGAAAATGTGTCACTTATATTAGGCTACACTAGTTTATTTTCTCTTCATAATCACATGAGGGGAAAGTCATTTAGACTAATTTTATATTATAATGTTGTGGGGAAAATAATTTACAAATCAAACCTATTTATCTGCCATCCCAATTGTGGATGAGAAATATCTTTGCCATTTTGACTTCTTATTTTTCTCCATAATTATTTAAGAGAAAAATAATTCACAACCTTCTCTCCTTTATTTTTCACTACAATCAATGGTGGAGAATAATTGCCACACTTAGCTTATTTCTTTCCCATGACAATTTGGGAAGAAAAATTAACAAAGGACAATTAGCATTAAGACACTTATAAGTTTCTAGGTCACTTAGGCATTAATTAAACACTTGAACATTAATAAGACACTTATAGGTAATGTATCCACTTATGGATAGTTGAGAGACCGAGTGATTCAAGTGTTTAAGGATGCTAATCCCTTCCTTAAGCATATCTAAAGCACTACTTAGATCCCTAGCCCTTAGTCTAGTTCAACCACTAGCATACTAGTTTACCCTTAATACACTAAGTGGTGAGTACATTTTTTTTCCATTATTTCCCTATTTCCGATTAAGGATCTAGATTCAGTAGATTCCACTAAGTCCATAATTTTAATGTTACACATAGTTATGGACTTTGATGAGAATGTCAAATATTTAAACGGAAGATATTATAATCCTTAAATGTTTAATCTCACATTACTTAACTAGAAAAGGATGTGACCAAATAAAGACTATGATAAACTACCACATCAACTACAATTTAAGTATTTTAAGAGTGATTGTTGAGTCTAAAGTTGATATGGATCAATAGGTCCTAAAATGTTACAGAAAGAGAGAGATTGAAACATCCAAAGGTTTAGACTCATGTTGCTTGAACTAAAGAAGAATGTGAGCAAAAGGATTAGGATCAACTAACATATCAAGTTCAGCTTAAGGATTTTATACCAAATTACAGAGTCATGTGTTGGTATATGCAAATTAGGGCTAGGACCTTGCACATTTGATGGAACTCCTTTTTTGAATGTGTTTGTGACACCCCAAGTAGATGCTTCCACCAACAATAATGTGGAAGATTGATTTTACCCACGTCACTAAAGAAATTCACTAAATCTATTCCAACTGGTTGACCGCCACTACCAGAAGTCTAAGAACAAACAAGTAACAAATCAGAGAAGATGTTACTAACGAAATCAATGTGAATTTTTTTGCAGCATCCAGTCATTCCAGTTAATCTTTTTAAATGAATATATCACTGGTCACCATTCCCTAGCTGAAGCATGTTTCTGAGAAAGCAGAAGCCCAAGCTATTTAGTCAAAAGAGTGCCTACCTTACAACCCAAAAACCTACAAAATTGTCAAGAACTCCAGATACAATGAAATTTTATGCACCGGTAAAATACTCTTTGTCTAATTAAATTTTTAAATATTCGATAGTATATAGTATGGTTGAAAGGCATCTATATAGAAACTACACATGCACTTATATTGTACAATCCATGGCTTATAATTTACTTGTTGGAGTAATGTGGCTAGTATTTCCATTGTTACATATGCAAATTTGTTGCTTATAAGTTAGCAATTTGCTTCAATAAAGCTATGCCTAGCCTTTGGTCTCAAGCACCATAAAGGGATATCACTTTTCCTTGACACGGTGGCATTGCCTTGATTAGTTGATCACTTTAGAAACATTGCCTTTTCATTGTTTCATAAGCATCAAACAAAAGATTCTTTTATAAAAAAAGGATGAGCCCATGAACCACGATACCTTCAAGGTAGAACATTGGTAATTTCAAGACTGTGCCACCATCTAGAAATAACATCCTTCGGTGAGTATCATCAATCTCTGTCACACAAAAAATTACAATGTCCACAAGGTGCATAGATAGAAACAGACAAAAGGATTTTATTGGCATGTCATGCCTACCTCCAAGATAGGAATGCAATGAAGCCAAAGATGTGTTGAACGTGAATTCTTGATATGGCACTGAGACACCATTATCATTTCCCCTGTAATGGAAGATCAACCAATAACAAAAAAATTGGACTATTGGGAAAAAAAAGTTAATTTATCAGCAATGATAAGTAAAGGATCAGCAGATTCAATAAATATGAAATGTTTTGGTCAAAACTGGATAAGCACTGTTGATCATGCTAGCAAAAAATATAATGCACATAATATGAGATTGTAAAATTTCCTGTAGTACCTTCTTCCATTCGAATAGAATAGGATAAGCCCAATCAGTCACAATGAACTGCAGAAATACTGATTAATGAAACATCCCAAACCCGATGTGTTGCATGGATTTACAAGACTTCAGAAATTTTAACTGCACTGTGAGAGCCTCAGTGGATTATGAAGAATCTTAATATATGCTTTGACAACCTAAACACCAAATGACAGATACATTGGGGCTTGTATTTCTTTTCATATTCTTCACTGACAAAATGGGCAAAGGAAGACTAGTTTAAAAGAGTGAGAAGTAAGAAAACTTCCTACTCCTACTCCAATTCTCCTAATTCCCATCTAATTAAACATTCTATCGAATCTAAACTGCCGAATCACACAACCTTTCCCCTTCCTAAAGCTTTTTATATCGTAAATTCCATCATATTTTCGTTGAATTTTCAGCCTTTTTCGAGAAAATTCCATCCACAACCAGCATGCAACCAAATTCGTCATCTAAGCGTAACTAGTACCAACCATCTCGCTGCCTACATATACGTAGACTAACTAAAAATTAGCACCCAGGGTAAGAGGAAGATGCAACGCAGCTTTCACTAGCCTCGTTCATCTCCTCACCAATGAAAAGTCATTCCACCGTTTCCGCACTACAATCCCCCTCTTCCCCATCCAGATCACATCACAGACGGCAAAAAACCTTCCCCCACCCATACCCGTCAAACCCATCGCAGCAATTCAAAACCCCTCCACGCTGATCACAAAATACCTTTATCATAGAATCAAGCATATTCTATCGAAAATTTAGAACAAAACTCTTGGCGAAACCTTGGGAGACGGTCTCCTCCGTCGGAGGAAGTGTCGGAGTCATTGTCGACGAGTTCGATCTGGAGCTCCTCCATGTCAAGCTGCCTTATCTGCTCGATTTGGAGCCGCTCGTGGTCGAGCAGCCTCCCGTCCTCCATCGACCTGCACCTCGACTTCTTCCGCTCCGATCGAGACGGCGGAGGTGGGGGGCGCGGTTGGATGCGGGCGGCCAGAAGTGACCGCGGTCACTGACTTAACCGAGCCTGTGATGTGGGCCTGCCGTCCATATGTGCCCACATTTTCAAATTAAAAAATGTAATTATAGTTTTTTTTTAAAAAAAAGCTGTGGCTTTGGTAATGATTAATTTAATTGGTGTATTTTTATTCTCGCAATGAAGCGTACAGATAGAGATATATATCTCTTTGATATTCAATAATACTGTAAATCTTACTTTCTTTTAATTAAAAAAATTTGGTCACAAACAGTTAACTCTAAAATTATCGATGAAGTGTAATCAAAATAAGATCGGTAAAAAGTTCTATTAATACAGAAAATTACATTGCGGTGACAAATGTTGACGTAGTCTCACATCAAATGTGATGTGGTGTATTGAAATAATCTCACATCAAGTATGACATAATAGATATTGTCTTTATATTACGAAAAACTTTTTTTCCATTATCCAAAAACTTTTAAAAGTATATTTCAATATGATATTAAAGCATGTTCACGATAAGTGCCTCATAAAACATTTCAACTTAAATACCTTATCTAAACAGTGTAAGGTGGATACTTATCAGTTTGAGAGTTCGCCACAAATGTAGATGAGTGTTGAAATAATCTTACATTGAATGTAATGTAGTAGATCTTATTCTTATATTACAAAAGATCATTTTCTCATTGTCTAAGGACTTTGGAAGTGCATTTCAACATGGTAGATATTATCCTTATATTATAAAAAACTCTTTTTTTCATTATCCAAAAACTTTTAGAAGTGTATTTCAACAACAAATAGGAGATGAAGCAATGAACCTAAAGAAGAGAGTGTTGATTCCTCCTTCAACTTAAGATTTACTTCTCTTAATTCTATGTATCTTGATGTTGTTTTGTTCTCCAACCTTCTTTTAGTTTTCGTTTTTTTGAGTTATGTCTAATTAGATCAATATAATTTAACACAATCAAATTGTATTATTGACTAGTACAATATAATTTGACAAGTTGTATTTGAATTGTATCTTATAATTTTTTTTTTTTGTCAATTCAACCAATTCCACCACGGTTAGGGAGTAGTGACCTTGTGATTTACGACAACCTAACTACTTAGACTGTGTTTGTTATCAGGGTGCAGGGCAAAGCAAGGTGGGATGCTATTTTTTTCAACTATGACACGATTCCTGAGGTAACATAATTACTACTTTTCTTCTCCTTCTTCTTTTATCTTATTTTACTATAATTATTATGTGTAATCAATAATATACAATAAAAATTTTACCTCACCTTATTAACAAACACAACCTTAATAATCAGTGTAAAATGTTGCATTAAGGTTTAGGGTTCGATTTGCTGCATTAGGTATATACCAATACACATAACAGTCAGTTTAAATGCTGCATTTTTCGTTGCATTAGCAATGTGGGTAGAAATTGCTCTGTTTAAATGCTTGCATTGGTTCCTTTATTGAATACTGCTCTGATGTCGAATATTGCTCTGATGCATTTCTCATTTTCCTTGATTGGATCTACTGCAATGATGCATTCTTGGTTGAAATGATGCATTCATAGATTTCGTAGTTAATTTCAAATCTACACTGTTTTGATGCAATGATGCATTTTTATAAAGTGTAAGTTATGAAAAATGATTTTATTAAGTGTATAAAGTTTGTCCTATTTTTCATGTGCTGAACAATGATGCAATCTGATTTTATTTTTCAAGTCTATAAAGTGTATGAATGATGATGCAAAATGATTTTATTTGTCAAGTGTATAAAGTTTATCAACAATGATGCAAACTGCTATTTTGTTCATGTGTATATAGTGCATCTTTTTTCGACTGTATAATAAATCAAGGCAGTAAGTAAGTGTATCTTGTTTCATGTCTATCTTTTTTTCATGTGTACAATAAATCAAAGCATTTCCTGCATTGTATCTTGTTTTGTCTGCTAATTTTTTTTGTGTATAAAGTGTAAGTTATGGATAGTTCTGAAAAATCAAAAAATGAAATCATACTGAACATTCTCTGTGAAGTAATGAATGAAGGAAATGTTAAAACTCATAATGGAAAAATCAAAGGGAAAATTTGAAATGAGGTAATAAAAAGATGCAATGAAAGATAGACAATGTATAAAAATGTTGGCAAATCGGATCAAAACATATTAGACAATGTATAAAAATTAATCCAAAATTACTGATATGAGTGGATGGGGTTGAGATTGTGTGCGTGGTCTTGTAGAGATTTCTAATGAAGTTTGGAATGAGTTTGTCTAGGTTCCATATAATTTCATATATTATGAATTTTGGCATTTTTTTCAATACTTATGTAATTTGCTAATTTCATTTCATTCTTTGGGCACATCCAGAATATGCACCCTATAATGGGAAGCTATGTCACATTTGCCACAATTTGGTGATGCTTTTTGAGACAAATATTGCACACGTGCAACATAGTCAAGTGGATGATCCTAGACATGTCAACTAGTTCATACCTATTTGGACCGACATAGTCCAACATGATCAAACTGTGATGTGGGCCGATACTGCACGGTTTGATGGGTTATGTTTGGGTTGGCCTTTGGAATTTTTGTGTCAACACAATACGACATGGTACAAAAATAATTTTATAATTTTTTAAATATTTGTATTTATTTTAAATTTTTTTAAAAAGTTATACATGTTGTATATAACTTAGTTGTTTGAGTTTCTTAGTAAAAGATGTATGATTGTGGATTTGAATCATACATTTAGCAATATTTTAGTATTTAAAAATTATATTAAAATTATATTAATTTTTAATAAAATAAAATTATAATTAAAAATTAAACCGTGTCAGATCTAACTTGACATGACACAACACAAACCCAAATAAGCCGTGCCATGTGGGTTGTACCTGAGCCGCCAGCCCAACACGAATAGTGTCTTCATACCAAGCCACCAAAAAAATTAGGCCGTACCGACACGACACAACCCATTAACATCTTTAGATGATCCTTTAAGTGGACAAAGAGAACAAGATACAACACAATAGATGGACAATGACAGAGAAACCCATATGTCCAACCAATTAAGCACCCATGAACGTGGACTCTGAGACAAAGGGACACTCTTCATTTGTTATGCATGCATCCAGTGAAAGCAGCAAAAAAAAGAAAAATCCACAACCTCATGTTGAGTCACAGCAAATGATAGCAGCTACTTTTAAGGAAACTGCTCATGCAATTATGCTAATGTTTGTGTATTTGAAATTAATAAAAAATAATGAGAAATGATGAAAATTTTAATTATTATTTTCATCATTTCCTATTAATTCTAAATACACAAGCATTACCTATGAATATGTGTGTAAAGGAAACTAAGAACAATGAAAAGTGAATGGAAATTTTCCAAACATTAATGATTAGCGTGGAGCAGAACAAGTTGGAAATGTTTAAGAAGGAAATTGCAGTTGTAGATGATAGCATGACATTACTATTGGCAGTACCAAATCTTACAAATCAAGAGAAGTTCAAACTAATGCAACTACTAAAAGATCTTGCATTAGCAAAGCAATTTCTGTGTGTACCTGATGAAATGAAATTAATATGATTGGTTGAAATTTAATTTGGGATGATGTATTAATATAGTTGGAATGTTATGTAGATGTCATAACGTTTAATTGTAATAGACGAATGAGTTGAATGTAATGAACTAACATGTATTACTTCTATTTGTTTTGGTTTCAAATTTCTAAAAACTTCTGTAGTTCATGCATACAGTAGTTGAATGTATTACTTGTTTAATGTATACAATGCCATTATTAATTAATTGAATTGTTGCTTGTAGTTGTTGTATTAATGTATAGAATGCATTACTTATTTGATGTTAATGCTTATTGTCTTGTTTTTATAGGTATGGGGTACTTGAAAATTTTTCATGAAATGAAATATGAAAAAATGAATATTGATAAATATTTTGTTTGAAATATTAAAAGATTAAATATTTATAAATCCTGTTTAAATTAATTTTCCTTATTTTTCAAAATAAACGACTTCATATATGAATTTTTCAAAATTTTTGTGACTTGTATAATTAACCAGTTTTAAATTTTTTATTTTCTGATTTTTATTTTTATTTTTATCTTCATTTTTTAAATTTTTGACATCAGAACTTTGGTATCATTTATTTATGCATTTGTTATTATGCACTTTCATTTTGTCTATGCACCTCAGTTGCGTATAGTAATATTTATCAAATAATTTTAATATTTTATATTAAAAAATCATAATAAAACATTTATACCGTAAATCATTTAATTTCTTAAAAAATATAAACTTCATCTCACCTAATTTACACAAACACACCCTTTGTAATTCCAAAGTTATTTGGCAGCCTCTCCATGAAGGGGTGACGGAGGCTGGGTGACGACAAGGCTGAGGGCGAGTCCCCACCTAGCGGTGCCAAAGATCTAGGCGACGATGAGGATGAGGGCGAGTCTCCACTTAGTGGTACCAGAGATCTGGGCAAAGACATCAAGTGGGGGTGTTTGTTTATGTAGTAGAATTATATGATATGAGATTCACGATTTTTAAGAAATTACATGATTTATAATGTAAGTGTTTAGGTATAATTTTTAATGTAAAATATTAAAATTATTTGATAAATATTACTATAAAATGTTATGATGCATATGAAAAATAAAAGTATATAATAACTATCTTGTAAACAAACAAAGGCCTACTTTTCACCAAAATCTCATCATTTCTTTTACTAATTAAATTGTATATATATGTATGTGTTGCATCTATAAATATGTATTCCATCCCTGATGTATTGATTAATTAAGCTGAGACACATTCTCTAGGTTTTTTCTTCTTCTTAGCTCATCTCCATCTGCTTCAACTTGGCACTAAGGCATAAATTATATATGGTAAGCTACTAAGCTTACACCCAGCTTAAAATCTAATTCATATATATGGTCAGGTTTTCTTTCATTTGCATCGATGTGATACTTTGTCTTGACAGAAAAAATAACATAATAAAAAAGGGAGTTAATTACAGATCAACAATTAATCTACAATGAAAATGTCAAATTAAATTTAACTCAACCACACTGTAATTAGTAAACAAAACATGGCTTAGGTGCCATTTATTCTTTTAGAGTGCAACTAGATCTGATCAAGTACATGCAGGCATGCAAGGCAGAAAACCTCAACACTAATCATCATCATCTCCTTTATCTCTCTCTCTCTCTCACACACACACATATATATATAGTGATTAAATATGTAATCATCATCAAGCAGCATAGCTAGCTTGTGCCCATTAGTTGTTGGAGCGAGCAGATTTCTCCCCATGTCCTACTAGCCTCAGGATCTGGAGAAGTGAGAGAGAGTTATATATATATATGAATGAAGACACTACTCAAAGCAAAGTTAATTAAGGCTTAAGAATTCCAATATGGTGAATTTCAAATTATATTTATATATGATCCAATGCCCATCGACCTGAAAGTAGGCTTCCAGCTTCTGCCTCAAAATAGCAAGTTCCTTCTTCACTTTCTGGAATGACTTCAGACATCTACAAAAAATTTAACAGATATATATATACGTGTGTAAGATATATTATATATCTATATCTCTCTCTATATATATAGATATAAATGTATACGACAACACTTCCATAGCTTTGGGTGGGGGTGTTTGTGTGTGTGTGTGTATGATATATATGATGATGATGCAGATATATGGTAGATGAAAGCTAGGTTTGTTTTTAATTAGGGTTTGTACATACGTACCCTTCAAGGTTTGCTTGGTTGCAGAACTCCCGGAATGTGGTGCACTCGTTCTTCACCCTCAATGCTCCAATGCTGCCATAAAATATATTAATTAAGCTTAATTTAGAAAACCTACTCAACGAAAACTACACACACACACACATATATATATGTAACATAACAATTAATTAATCAAGCTAAGCGCACAGTTGAATACTTTATAAGCTAGAAATTGAGTAGCAGCAGGTTTAATTTTCAGAAGGTCATATTAAACTTGCTTCATTAAATTATTTTGAAATCCAAAAAAAGGAAGCATATAGCCTTGATCTGGAGTACTTTTTTTTTTTTTGATAATGGTATGATTATTGTACATATGCAGATTTAGACCTAAATTCTCTTCCATGTATGGAATAGAAAACAGTCATTTTTCTGAAATTTATTGGGGCTGTGATGTTAAATACACCAAATTGGTAAAGCTAGAAATCTGTAGGCATATCCAAGGTGTTGGCTACTACTTACCGTTGCATTGGGAATGTTAGAACATATGTAATGTGGGTTGTATTGTTAGATCCATTTAGGACCCTCTGTATATATATATCTCTTATGGAATGAGAAAACCCTAAGCTTTTTCTTTTCTCTTTCTCACTTTCGATTATCATTATGTGAGGAATCTTTGCCTTGCTGTACCAAGGCCTTACCAGCTAATGTTTTCAAAAATTTGTGTAACAAGTTGGGAACAATAGATTTATATTCTCCAACTTAATTGAGGGAGTGTTAGAACTTATGTAATGTGGGTTGTATTGTTAGATCCATTTAGGACTTTCTTTATATATCTCTTATGGAATGAGAAAACTCTAAGCTCTTTCTTTTCTCTTTCTCACTTTCAACTGGGAAGAAGTCGATCTTTTCAACTTTATATCATCGCATGTTATCATCACAAACAAATCGAATCCAAATAAAGCTGCACTTTTGATACAATATAATCAACACCCAACAGTGGAGAGCCTGTGCACATCTCTCTGTGGTGTGCGTTTGCCACATAGAATCAAATAAAGTAGTATACATACTGATCAATTGTTGGCTTAAGAACATAAAAATACATCGATCCAAAATATTCAGATGCTGGCCATATGCCGTGATGTAATCGATGAAACTACTTAATATATGTACCTGGAGCTGCTTCCTTTGAACTGGTGCATGAAAGTGTCCAACCTTTGGAAATCTGGAGGAGCCTTTGCCCTGAAAGAGATAAAAAGTAGCACAAGCAATCATGCATGTGGTAAAGTAACTAAGTATATATTATAATTTGATCCATGACTTTGTGCATGCAGCTGCAAATATATGGGCTGAAATATAATGAAGCCTTCTCACTATAGCTTACAAGGCCTTTTCAATGTTATCTATCATTCTTGAAGAGTCCTTGAAGAACAACGTGGCCACCTCCTCCACAAAGTTAGGGCTGGCGTCATCCTGCAGCTCTTCCAGCTGATGGAATTGATCATCCAGGTACCCCTGCAAAACCCTAGATGCATCACAATTCTTGATAATTTACATGTGCATCTCATGTGTGTGTGTATATATATATGCGTGTGTGCCATATCACTTTCAGTCTGAACTTTTTTTTCTAGGCCTACAAATTAATTAATGCATGGATGATTGATTGAAAACAATAAAGTGGATCCTTTGACGTGTCATGATGCTAAAGGTATGCATATCATTGCTAGCTGTTGCTTTAATTTGCAGACTGATCGATCAGCAAACCCACATCTTCCTCTTCTCCATCCCCTATGGACCCTCCTCTCGTTGCTGGATTAATTTACTCAAGAGTTGCACATATAGTTCACTTGTGCAGTTTATAATGCTGTCCATATATTCTACCTCCTTCACAATTATAATTATATCTGCACTTTTCCTTCCATTATTTTTTCCCCAATTCCAATCATGCTTAATTAGCTCTGCCTTCTTTTTATGATCATGAATTGCAAGAAAGCACTACCATCCATGCAAATCATCTCTCTGGAGAAGTGTTCTCTCAAACTTACCAAATTGATTAACTTAGTTTATTCTATATATATATATATATCAGAATTTTCCCTTTATATATAGCAGTAAAAGCCATTCCTCAGAGTTTTAGGTGAAATAGCTAGTTTTGTTTTTGATGTATATATACTGCTGTTAGTGTTTTTCCTATATACATACAAAATGAAGATATATATTTTAATTTCTCCACAGTGAAGTGGAAGATTAACTATGCTACTGAAAAAATTAAAGGACCATGACCAAGAATAATTAAGGTATATATGATGATCTTAAAAGTAGAAATGAAAACAGTCAATTAATTAATGCTCTTTGGATACAAATCAATATGTATGTATGTAATTAACCTTCACCATTACCTCACTTCCCGATATTGATGAAAAGAGATCAAAGATTTCCTTGATTTGCATGTGAGGGAAGCACTATAGGAAGCTTAACCTACCTGATCAAATAGAGACTTCTTCATGTTGTTGAGTTGGCGCCGGGAATAATCCATCTTTTTTGAAGCAGATGGAGAAATAAAATCAAAGGGGGGGAAGGGAAAATGGTGGAAGCTTGGATGAGGTTAAGTGTTGTGGGAAATGAAACACCCAGCATGGTCTATATATATATATAAGAATGGGGAATTAATGCTTTCTAGCTAGCAAGCAAATTGCTATGATATGGCATGGAGTTGTAGTTAGCTTGAGATCAAAACCATCCATGCCTAGACAATGACACACTTCAAGTGAGATTCCCACAAATAATTAATTTCAAGAAGGGGGAGGTGGGGGAATGAAATTGTCATGATTAACACCTCACACCACATCAAATATGACCTATAGTAACAAACAAATCTATTACTATAAATCCAAAAAGTGTCACTAAAGATTAAACACATCTATCACAATAAGTAGTGCCACTAAATATAAGATATAGTAACAGATTAACCAATCTATCATTATAGGATATTTATAGTAATAGAAAAAAGGCCTATAGTGATAAACAAAATCTATCACTATAGGTATCCCATAATGACAAATGTAATTATTCATTTGTCACTATGGGGGGATTTGTGTTTCCTGGATGAAAAAGAAAATTTAAATTTTTTTTATTATTGAAATTTTAAAAATATAGAAATGAAAAATTTTATGAGACCATTTGTATACCTTATGAAAATATAGAAAAATTTATATTTAATTTTAAAAAAATTAAAAATATTCTAAATTTTTAACATTTCAATAATAATTTTTTTTTCAAATTTTCCTTTTCACTGCGACACACAAACCCCCTCTATACATTGATCTATAGTAATAAATTAATTCATCTATCACTATTTCTTGCTAACGTGCGTCACTATATTTCTTTTGTATACAAAAATAAAAAATCCTATATATTTATAATAAATGTCACTGATATTAAGATGATCATCTTAATTTCAACAAGACAATGTGTATGTGTATTTGTGTGTATGTGCTTGCATGTGGGGCGCACATTAATTGAACAAGCTAAAAGAGGAACAAATTTAATTAAGTTGTTTCAATAATCACCTTGTTAATCCAATGTCATTGTCGCGCTAATCATCTGTTTATGTAGACAGAACTATATATATATTTACCTAGAGATAAATTTGGAAGTGCAAGATGTGTATATATATATACAAAAAAATTTAATTTTTCAAGGTCCATTCATTTAATTAGTAAATTAATGGACATTCTAATTTGTTAATTGTAATGTGCTAATCATCGATTTGTTTACCCTTCTAAATGAAGTTTAAGTCTTGTTTGTTTCTGATTTTAGTTAACTTCAAGAGTTAGAGTTGGAAGTAGTGAAAAAAATGAAGTTAAACTAGAACTTCTCATTTGTTTTCAAAGTAAAGTTAACTTCATATAAACTTTCACGTATCATCATCAATACACAAACTCTTGCGTATAAATTCCCATCATACTACGTAGGTATTATACTATTATTGTTTATTTCATCTTTTTGAAACTATATTTATTGTATAGCATAATTCTGCATAGTAATTATTAATTATCAAACAAGGTATAACTTCAAACTCTGTAATTTTTCATCTATTATAATCATTATTACTTAACTGTGGTAGAAAAAATAAAATATCAAAAGTGTTTTCTCCCTCTTTTAGGGGGGTTTGTGTCTCCTGTAAGTTAAAAATTTGAAAAAAAATTTATTATTGAAATATTAAAAAAATTTATGAAACTATTTGTATATTTTATGAAAATTTATATTTAATTTTAAAAAAATTAAAAATACTCTAGAGATTTTTAATATTTCAACCATGAAATTTTTTTTTCAAATTTTTCTTTTCATTAATTTCTACTTTTCTACGATCACACCAACAAGAACACCCACCTCTCTAATATCTTTACTATTAAAAAAAGAAAAAAAAATCAAAATTAAATGCAAGTTATTTTTATTTAAACTATTAAAATCCATAAACTATTGATATCCTCATTCATTGCATTTTTATTAATACATATCTTAATCAAAATAAAAAATTATTTACCCAAAAAAACCGTTGCTATGTTCAAAGTGGATGAAACAAACGTTAGATGATCATGTCAATGTTGTCTGATGAAAGCGAAAAGAAAAGATTGCACCTCAAGATTCAGGCCATGCAGGAATTGTGCTTATTTAACACGACATCAAATGATTCTTTACTGTATAGCTTAATTTTATTTATTTTACTATTTTCAACTCTATCTTTTAAAGTTTGCAGAAGTTAAAGTGGGATTTCAAGGTCCTTTTACTTAACAAATCAACTGTGTTAAAATTATTCCTTGTACCCATGTTGATGTTGGCCGGCATGGGAAAAGATAAGGCTTCGTAAATATGAAGGTTCTAAAGCTGAACGTGATGTTGAACAAATGAAAGATGAATTAATGGTGTGTCTCGTATGGTTGTCTGCATTCAGAGAACACAAGGAATGTAGATATATCTCTTCGGAATGAAATTATCCGAAGCATAAATTTGATTGAATGATGTGAAATATTCTATTTCAAAATTAATTCCTGAAGAATTTTTTCTTATCAAAACTTTGTTCACTTGTCATTCATCTTAACTTTCAAAATCATTTATATTTTTTCGATGACATTCTCGTCTTTCGATGTGAAATATTCTATTTCAAAATTAATTCATAGCTACTAAAGATTTTTATCTAATACTAACTTAAAAATTTGTTTACTTATCATTCATCTCTAACTTTCAAAATCATTCATTTTTTTACGATGATATTTTCATTTTCCAATGTGAAATATTCTATTTCAAAATTAATTCATAGTTACTAAAGAATTTTATCTTATATTATTAACTCAAAACTTCGTCCATTTATCATTCATTTCAACTTTCGGAATCATTCATATTTTCATAATATGACATTCTCATATTTTCTAATACACTTCTTTCATTATTCTAACTCAAACAAAAAACTTTCACTTAGGCATCGTTTACTTTTTCTTACTCCCAATTTTTAAAAATACTCCTAATTTTATAATGACATTTACATTCCCCAATCAACTCCTTCTACTATCAAAATTATTTTTCCTCGTTTTCTCATCTTAAAATCGTTTATCTAAAAATTACTTTTTTTCACTCTCAAAATGTGAAAGTAAGGTTGGTGAATGATCTCTTAGAATCACTCTTGAAAGTACTTTTACCTATTTTGAAAGTGACAAAGAAGAGTAAGTGAAGTATCCTCTAATTTTATCCTCTTCTGCATTCTATGTATTTATATATAAGATATATGAAAGATATTGTGGGGGAAGCAAAGGTGTGGTCTGCTGGCCTCCACTACGGCACCAACATTTACTACAGCAGGGTTATATGATCGTACAGGAAGCAGAGAATCGGACGACGGCGACCGGAGACGAAAGAAAGAGAAGCTGGCAATGATTTGGACGGATGGTGGCCGTCCTTGTTCCGGCCCGCCCTTCCTCCGACGAGAAAGAGACGCAGGACCGACGGCCCTCGTACGCTTTATTCCTTTGGCAATCAGAGACGGAAGGGACGAATAACGAAAAGTAATTTTAATTTTATTATTTCATCGATGTCGGTACATGTAATAAAATAATAAAATTAAAAAAATAATTTATTATTTAGAATATTTGTGTCGAAAAATAACGAAAAGTAATTTTAATTTTATTATTTCATCGATGTCGGTACATGTAATAAAAATAAAATAAAAATTATTATTTAGAATATTTGTGTCGAAAAATAACGAAAATTTTAATTGATTATTGATTATCATATATATCAAATAAATCGCGTCAAATTTTAATTCAAAATTAATTGATAATGTGAGAAGAAATTTAATTAGTATATTTATGTCTAATTAATTTTATCCTTCATTTACCGTGAAATTAGTTTCTAAAGAGTTAGAGTTGAGAGTAACGAAATAAATTAAATTAAATTTTATGGTAGATTGTATAGTAAGAATTTATGTATAAAAATTTGTATGATAGTTTTAGTATATAAGAACTTACGTAAAGTTAAAGTGCTCTCAAAGAGTTAGAATCAAACAAAACTTTATTCTCCACTTTAATAATGTGGGACTTTTTCCAATACTATCTTACACTTGTAACTTATTTATATGCTTACAAATATCTTCAAGTTGGTGTATATGAATCTACTTGAATGTTACATAAAATTTTAATTCAAAATTTATTGATTGTAAATCCAAAAAAATCTACCATATATAAGCCTAGGTTCAATTTACACTTAAGATTATTACATGTACATGACTATTTTCAACATATACAAGACTATCTATTCATTTATTACTATCTATTCTGATATTATATAAAATTTTAACTTAAAATTAATTAACGATAGATTCTCGAAATTAACCTATGTAAATTAAGATTCACCATTTACTTAAAAGATAGAATTAAAACTATTTTGAATCAACTTCATGGAGCTAAATGACCCTAAGGTATTGTTCATGAATAGCTTTTTTAACTTTAAAAGTTAGAAAGAACTAAAGTTAGACCTAATTTTGTAAACAGAGTTGATATTACATAGTAATTTAAGTGATAAAAGTTTATACGTTAAAATCTGTATAATAATAATGACGTTAGAAATGATTTTAAAAATTTAAAAAAAGTTAACTTGTAAACTATGCCTAATTTTTTTAAAAATAATGTCATAAATGGGCCTATATTTAAGGTAGAGCCCATCTTGTAAAAAGAAAAAAAGAAAGAAAAACATTTATGGACCAAAAGAGCCTTTATACTTATTTTTCTCATTTTCATTAAATTTTAGAGGTCATTAAAGTTGTAAATACAATTGTAGGTATTGTTCAACCTCTTATAAATTTACAAGTGAGACATTTTAATAAGAAAATTTTAAAAGTATAAATGTAAGAAGTATCAATTGATTTAAGATTACAGACGCCTACATTTATACTTTTCCGTATATTTTATAACATAAGCTAAAAAAAAATTTCACATATAATATAATTTGATACAATGGAATAGCTTAATTGTCATATTCTTCTTGTCTAGCGAAAAAGAAAGAAGAATCCTCCTTTTCTTTGTTTTGGCTTCTCCCTATTATCAATTCTCTATTTTGTTTTTGTTGTTGTTGTTTTTATGTGTACTTTATTTTATTTGTGATTTGTTTGTTGATTTTGTGATTGATTCCTTTTGAAAGTGCAATTGGGTATTTAATTCTTAGTTAGTGGTGTTTAGTTTGGACTCTTCTTAATTGAAAGCGCTTACATTTTCTTTTAGAAAAGGAAAAAAAAATTACTGTAATGTTGATTTTCATGGTATGTTTTGAACTAATTAAAAAATACTATTCTACGAAAATTTACTGGTGAAAATTTAGGTTAGATTTATACTTTTAAAAATAATAAAAAAGATATAAAATAGTAAAAAATAAAAAATTAAAATTTTCACTATTTTCAAAAGTATAAACTATCATTTAACAAATGAATCTCGTTGTACCTTGATATTTTGGAAAATTGACGATTATCGTAATGAAATAATAATAAGAAAATATATATTATAATAATAAGAAAGGAAATTCATGTTTTTTAAAATAAAGAATGTGTTTGAAACACTATTCTTTTATTAATTGTTAGGTTATAGATGTCTGTAAAAGGATTTAACAATTATAAAAAAAGGGAAAACAAGCGTACAATAATAAAAAATTGTCAAATTACATATCCACAAAATAGTTTCAAAATTTAAGTACAACCCAAAATGTACTACTAATCAAAATTCCAAACATAACACAAAATCACCAGCATTGTTATAACCGTTTCTTTTAACTTTTAAAATTTAAAAAAAGTTATTTACGGATGTATATTTATTCTCAAGTATATAATCATTATATATTATAATATTAATATTTATCAAAGAATTTTAACATTTTATATTTAAAAATAATATCATATATTTTCGGAAACAAATATCAATCTCATGTATTTTCTAAACTCTATCTTAACTATTTTTCACCGCTTAAACTTGAACTTATTTTCGATTTTGCCATCCGCAGAATTGCTGGAGCACAATTCGTATCGATCTCCTTCCGGTTCAGAAGCAGAAGAGCGATGCTCCGCCCATGGCGGGAGCGATCCCGCTCTTCGAAAACTGTGAGTTTTCATCATCCAATCGTCTCTTGTATCCATTCCGTAGGATCGGAGAACTACAACTCCGGTTGTTATTTTCGCCTGATGTTGCGATGCTCTTTGGATCCTGTCAGCAACGGCAGCGGAAGGGGGAAGAGGCGGAGCCGTGGCTCGCTGTCAGCTTGAAGCCCGAGTTTTTCTTCCCCGGACTTGTGATCGGGTTCCTCATGGGTCTGCTTGTTGATCTGTCTGCGGGCCGCCTTGGGAGCTCCAGGATGAAACCCTCGTCCGTACACCGGGAGCGGAAGCAGAGTGCTGGGCCTGTAAATGGCGGAGACGAGGTCAAGATGGTAGTATGGTCTTCTCTTCCTAGATCTTAGTTTAGAAAGACATGGTCAATAAAAAGTTGCAGGTTTAGATTGCCTTGGGATGGATACCTTCGTTTCCTAATTACGACATTTCTGCTCAAAAAATGATGATGTTGCGAAGTTTTCTGGACCAGAACCCTTCTTCTCAAAAAACTTGCTTTTCTCTTCTCCGTGCTCTTTGCTGTATAGAAAAGTTATGATTTTTGTAAATTGTAGATAGGAGAATCTAGTTCATCGGTGCTAGAAGGATGGATACGTTTTGCAATAAAATGATCATGTCATTCCGTTGAACTTATTCGTCCTTGCATTTTGCTTCCTTACCAAATCTGTCCAGTGAACAATTATTCTATATCCATCCTTAGGCCAGCAACACAAATCTACAACTGTATACAGAGGGTGCACACAGGCGAAGGGAAGTACATGAACCAAAAGAAACAAGAAATTTGTGTGTTCCAACACTTTGCCTACCTTTGGGTTGGTTGAAATTTGTGAATACACTATACACACTTCTTTTTTCCCATTTCTCAAGCCTTTGCCTTCCTTTGTCACTTTTCTTCTCCTTTCTTCTGGAGAAATGGTGTTAGGTATGACCTTATCCTCCCCAAAATCATGGTGTTATGTTTTTAGTATCCCACCAGAAAAAAAATCAATTTAGAATGTCCACTGCCTATGTCTGAAGTTCTCTCAGAACGAATATGATATATTGTAGGAACAACCATTCATTGGTTGGCCATATAGTATGCTAAAAGGCAGTCAATGCACCTCAGAGTTTAGGAGGATTCTGTGATATTATTATCCATACTAGAAAGAAGATTAAAAGGTAATATAAATTAAGGTAGCCTGCTTTCGAAAGAAATTTGTGGCCTCAAATTATTTCACATATTGGCATCATAGAATAATTCTAGTCATTTTCATTGTAAAGTCTAAACAGGTATTATATTGTAGTTTTGTACACACATTACTTGTTTTGTAGTACTTGTAATTCCTAATAGCGTACTGCAAACTGCAGGTTTTGATTGTTAGACAAGATCTGAAGATGGGATCTGGAAAGATTGCATCTCAATGCGCTCGTAAGATGCATGAAGTACTAGTTAACTTTGTTTTACACTAAATTTTCCAATCCATGTGCCAACCATTATTTTTTGCATTAATAGTGAAAATTATTGAGAATTTCATTTTTCATGTATGCTAGGAGAGTAATTGCATCATCAATTGATTTTCTGGTGTATGTGAAATGCAGACGCTGCCACTGGGATGTATGCAGAATTGATGCAAAGGTGTGGTTCATCATAAGTTACCAGCATGTATGATTCCATTTGCAGAATTCATTGTAACTGATTCAGACCCTTCAAGTAAAAAATTTCTTGTACATGTTATATCGTTGCTCCTAATCTTTCTTCTAGTACTGGTGATTTTAATAATTATTTTCTTTCTTGTATACATGTAAGTCTCAGAATTTATTGATACTTCTTATATTTTCAATCCCCAAGCAAGTCAGGTATTGAAACGAACAACATTTTGTGCAGCTTATTCTATTAAAATAAACAACATATCTTCTTTACTCTGATATAATGTGATTTGGAAAACTGTTGTTTGTGTGCTTAGAACTACAAATTCCTTCTTCCATGCAGCCAAAGGTCTCTTTTAAGACAGTGGGAGCAATCTGGCCAGGCAAAAATAGTTCTAACATGCAAAAACCAACAGGAAATGTAGGCAAAAGAACTTATACTTCTTAACTCAGATTGGATATTAAGTTTTGATACGTGTAGTAGAATTGTTGTCCTCTTATCTTGAATATGTTTCCAGGAATAAACTGAAAGAAGATGCAGATCGTGTTGGTCTGCCAACATTTGTTGTGGCAGATGCTGGGCGTACTCAGGTTATTTTCTTCTCATTGCATTTGAAGATACCACTTTGTAACCTTAATTTTATTAACGTCAAGTTATTATTGGTTTGTGTACATTGTTTGCCATAGCCATATTTACATCTGTAGTGCCGTGAAGTACAAAGAAATCAGTAACAAGTTACATTTTAAAAACAGTTCATGCTTTTGCAACCTGAGGGAATCTGTTCGTTTGAGTAATCTGAAGAAAGAAATAAAAAATGATGGAAAAGTATTTATGTTGCTTGTAATTAACAAAACTGCACATTGAAATATATTGCTCTTAATTTGTTGTCTTTCCAAAGCCAATGCAAAATATAACTCCGAAATTCTGAAGTTAAAAACAGGCTGTTGGTAATGGTATAGTGGCTTTCTTATTTTACATCTTCCTAGATCAATAGCATTACATGATTTATAGTTTTGGATTCAAATGTGTTTTTACAGATAGCTGCAGGGTCAAGGACTGTTCTTGCCATTGGGCCAGGTGTGTTTCTTATTCTTTCATGTTTACAATGTTACCCTGTTAGTTCTTTGTTTTCCTTGTTTGGGCTGCATTGTTGGGATAATTTATTTTAGGAAACGTATATCTCATATCATTTTAGCATGTTATGATTTTAAACCTACCACATAACTACATGGAATCTCTTTCTGTGCACTGGTGTTTTGGTTTTTCAGCCTAGCAACATGTATTACTTTTATTGTTCTCGTACATGTTTTATTCAATTGAGCGTAATTTATCTGTGAATGTTGCTTAGTTTTTACTATGGGCAGAGGATTATTAAAATTTACAAATATATCTTTGATATTTGATCAACCAATGGGGTATATTTTAAGATAGATCAGAGTAGCCCATGGGTTTATCCATGTACACATACTCCTGCAATTCACCATGCAGAAATGCACACTCAATGTCAAGCTGATGAAGGGGCTAGTAGTTGATTTTCTGTATATACATCTGTCACCATCTGTTATTTTGTATGTCATCTATACATATTTTCTTTGCAGTCAGCAATGCAAACCCTTTCTCTCAATTTAGTGCCATGTATTACTTAATTCTCTCACAGACCATATAATTTCAAACCTTATTCACCATTCATAACCCCTGAACGTAGATCCTTCTTTCCTTATTTTAGCTGTGTGAGAACTATAAAAGTTAGAGCAAGATCCAATACCACATGATTGTGACAAAATCTGGTGGATTGTTTTCCTTCATGATACATGCATTGATTCTTTCCTTTTACTCATTGTTCCATACATCTGTTTCTCCTTATCGACCGACCACACAGGGAGGAAGATGGTGGTGGATTCAGTCACTGGGAAGCTCCGCCTCTTGTAGGGCAACTGCTCTTCCTCACATACCTTTTCTTGGACCTCATGGAAGATCTTGATTTCAAAGTGATACATGAGCAATGCTGAACTTTCTGGGCTTCAGTAGGAGAACCCCTCAATTGTTTTGATTATTATGGACATGTAAAGTGCTTTTTTTCTTCTAGTATTTATCATGGACATGTATATGTTTGGGTTTTTTCATGATCCCAAAATTTGTCTATTTCACTCATTTTTTATATCGGTTCATCTTTTCATTAGAGGTGACAAAATTACTACCACATTGATATCATATGAGAAATTTCATGATACTCACAATGTTTCTTGCTAAAAACACTATTTTTTTTCAGTAGCTACATGGGTTATTTTTAGATTTGAACTTTATAATCCACATATTTAAATAAATAGCTGCCAAGAGTTAAGACTTTTAATATTCAATAAAATTCTATGCTAGCTTTAAAGGATGCTAGTTTGCTTTTAAGTATAATCAATTGGGGAAATAACTACAAGATCATTATTAATTGAAACTCAATTGCAAAAAAATTTCAAATTTTTTATTAATTAGTTTTAAATTTCATATATTTAATTAAGGTTCTATTTGATTTTAGTTTTTTTTAATTTTTAAAATTATTCTCAATGTCATTATTATTATACAAATTTTAACATATAAATAAAATCTAAATTACCATGTAATTCTAATTTTTTTTACAAAATCAATTTCATTTTTAATTTTATCTAATTTCTAAAGTTAAAAAAAATTATTCCCAAATACACCTTTAAGTATATAATACAATAAGAATCGAAAAAATAGTCATGTGTATGAAAAAGTTTTAAAATCTAGAATAAATCAAATTTCATTAGGGTCACATGATTAGAACTATAAACCTCGTATTTAAAAATAATGGTCTCATTTGAAGAGAGTTTCAATTAACTTTAAAAATTAGATAAATTTGAAAATGGAGTTGATTTTACAAATGAAATTGGAGTTACATGATAATTAAGGTAGTGAGAAGTTTCTACAAAATAATAATAATAATAATGTTAGAGATTTTTACAAAATTAAAGCTAAAACTAAATCAAACAAGAACAATGTTGATATCAAAGTGTTAAAATCAAATTGATTTTTGAAATATGAAAATTTGTAGTATAATTTCATTAATATTTATACTTTAATGAATTTTTTAAAATTTAAGATATAATATAATTATTTGTATTTTATGTTACAAAATTTATAATTACATTTCAATTTTTTCTTTTTCATTTTCTTTCTGATGTTTGGACGCTGAGCTCTATAGAATTGAATTATATTATCATCATCTGGACATTTGAACGTACAGATCCACGTGACCTTTTTTAAAATTTGATGTATTATTTATATAAATAATATAGATTTGATTTAATACATAACAAATATAATTTAATAAGATTTGATATAGTTAAATTATATTATTATTAAGAAAAATGCTTTTTGTGATATTATTAAAGTTATTTTTTTTAATAATATTTTAATTTAATGATCTAGATAAATACGAATTATTTAAAATTTTTAATAATTTATCTAACTAATATGACATTATTTTTCTTTTTCGTATATACTATAATCTCAACTATATAGATGATATCTTGAACTTACACTTATAAAGTAATGTATTTAACGATCATAATGATGACATTTTTCTCTTTACCTTAATTGGTTAAAAAAATTATAGATATTTTATTGAGATTTTCATTATACATCATTTCTTTAAATCTCTTTTTTATTATTCCTTAAATCTTTTTTTAGTTTTTTTCTATTATATATATATATATAATTTAAAGTTAGACATGAAAAATTTAATTTCTATTATCAATTATAAATTATATTTAAATAATAAGATTGCAGACGATTCAAATCGAAGAACACCTACCGCATTCGTTTGCGCCGTCGCGTCGGAGAGCATGGCGTGTCGATTGCGTCCGATCTCGCGACCGGTCCGCTCCCTCCTCCACTCCCCGGCCGTCGGCAAACCGATCGCATCCGTCCGCCTGCCGCACTCCACCTCCTGTCCTCCTCCTCGTACCTTCCGAAGGCAAGCGACGGTCTTCACATCTCATTCCTCGCTAATGTTGTTCTTGTCCTTCCAAATCTGATCCTCGTTTTTGTGTAGGATACCGGGAGTGACGGGGTGTCTGGAATCCATGCTGCCGCTCCACACTGCTGTGTCCTCCGCCCGCCTGACGTCGAGGCTCGGCGTAGACTCCGCCGGAGGGTCCAGGTCGCTGTCGCAGGGTACGCTCTGCAGCTCCAATCCTGGTGTCTGATATATTGCTTGCTTGCTTGCTCTTGTAAGCCCCTTTTTTGCCTCCGTTTTACTCCTTTTCTTTGAGATATTCGTTGTTGTTCATTTCGTCAAGTGAAAAAAAACTGATGATGAAAACAACTGACTGCCTGTCATCGCCTTTGGTTCTTGTGCGTGAATCGGTCTCTGAACAAGACTCTTATCGTATTGGATTTTGCCTGTTTTAGTGGGATAGCGGCCGATCAAATAGTTTTACACGTTCGGGTGAGTAGAAAACAGCGAGGAGTGATGTGTGATTTTTATGACTTGCTTTTAACTTTCCTTCTTTATCCCTCGAAGTTGGCCAATTGAGACGACTCTGGACTTTGGAATGTTGAATAACTTTTGTTAAAATTTTATCTCAAAATCAATTTACTATGAGAAGTAACTCTATATTATCTTAAAATTTCATCTCAAAATCAATTGACTATGAGCGAAAGAGTTTTTTATATATTAAGTGTAATTTATTCCTTATATTTATCAATGTAGAATTATTCTAATAACTTCCTCTTTCATTATTACATTTTCGTTTCCATATCCCCCAAGCCAGCAAGATAGTATCCTTCATTTCTGAAATTCAAGAGCAGACGATAACTGTATTTCATGGGCATGGAGCAGAGTGAGGCTTCTAGAACCTTTTGATTGTTAAATGAATGTTTGAGAGATGTGAATCGAATGTGTGATAGAACTCCTTTCTTCTTTATGAGTTTTATTAAATCTCTTAGCTCAATGGCTCTTTACAATGTTGGACGAAGTTTCACCCAGATTGACGAGAGAAGTGAGTTGCCCTTCTCAAAATTCAAGGTTGGAGCCTCTTGTCCGTTGACAAATGTTGTTTTACCTGTATGCAATAATACCCTTTCTCCAAGTCCAAGGCCCTCTTTGCATCATCATATATTGGAGAAATTGAAATGGTAGAAGCCCTTTGGCTCCTTATGTCTTGGGATCAAATCTAACGCACTGGAGACAGATCATATGTTCTTCAGACAAGTTAGATAAGGCATGAAGTTTGAACCCTATAAGGTATCCCCTTAAGGTCATCTTCTAGTCCTAAGAGCAAAACATTTTGACTTTCACCTCCCACACCCACCACTACTCACTAGCTCACTTGCTACAAATAGACAGATAACGCACATGTCAGAAGACATACATTTCAAATTGAAAGCTCTTTGTGGACTTTGAACCATGTTTCTTGGGTTGTTATCATTGAAGACTAATGGACTACGAAAAATCCTCACCAACCTTCCTCTCACTAGTATGTAACGACCCCCACAAACCTTATAACATGAAATGGGATAAGTCACTTAGCATCCCAGCCAGTTGTAATGTACCACATGCAACCGTAACATAGAAGTTGACAGGGCAATTGCAATAACATCAAACAAACACGTGCTTGATGCATTGACCATAAAGAAAATGAATGTCTCCTCCAAAGTAAGCATCGACATTATGTCTAACTACGAACAAACTTGTAGCATCACATACATATTGGCTGAGCATTCATTAATGTGATGAAGATTGGTTTTTGTCCTTTGGTTGCTGATCTTTTGCTTAACAACTGAACTTAGGGAGTCCTAATGTTGGATGTCTAGTACTCTAGGTGGAGTCGTGATTTATCAAGTTTGGACTCTGGTCCTGGGGATGAGCATGAACTGATCTAGTCCCTAATTTCAAAAATCTATTTACATACACCCATCCTGCACCCACTTGTGCCCAATCATGATCTCCCAATAGACTAACAATAAACAACAAATTTGCTAATCGTGTTCATATCATCAACCCACTCATCTAGTCAGCCTTCATGTTCCTTGCATCCATTCAATTTAGAGACCTGCCACTATCCAATTTTTGAAACCTTAACTAAAGCACCTACAACCAAAGAAATTATGCATTTACTCCCCCCTCTATTGCCAACTACACAATCTAACCTTGAGACTTATCACCCTATCATCTTGCTTACACTAACTTAAGCATTGATGGGTGCTTGGCTGCTCCACTATTAATTGTTGCACATATTTTCTTTGCCTTGTAGGGTGCAGTAGTCACTTTGTTCAATTTGAGTAAGCAATACCAACCATGAGTTTGAACCAAGCACAACTCAAATTAATCTAATAAAGTTGGCCTGTCTGGCCAAAGGAAGAACATGCTGCAATAATTGTTGTAGAAACAGAAATGTCAACAGACAAGCATGAACCACACACAATCACGCTAACCACAGGCACAAATAGAAGTAAATTACGATGATTTCATAATAGCAAGACACAGACATTGTTCGGTTTGACTTGGTTAACATAACTTATCATGTGAATAGGAACTACTTTATTTTAGTTGGGCCAATAAAGCTTGTTATTTTTAAACCCCTTACAAATAATGGTTGTGTAGTGTGGTAGGAAACACATTTTAATGTGAGGCTATTTCCCCATGTTACCACTAATATAAATGTAATACTATTACTTCACTATTGTGAATTAATAACTCTAACAAGTTGTTTAATGAACTTTTCATATTGCTAATGTTGGCTGTTGTGAATGCACCAAAATGATGCCAAATTACCTTGTTCAATTGGCAACATTAATCCTTACATAGGAAAATTTAAGACAAACAAATTTGACGTTTCGAAGATCCTTGGCTCTAAATATAATGCCATGATTGGAAAAATTTTGTACGTTCTATAATTAAATTTAAGAATGGACAGCCTGTGCAGGCCCCAAGCATTGCAAACCAGGTTCTGGGATCCAAGGTGTGAATTAAGGACTTGATATTCTGCCGAGGATAGCAATGTAGGTTTAAAAAAGCTATTCTAGTTGAAACTTTTGGCAAGAAAAACTAGTGCATATAAAGGTGAATGAACGTAATTATAACAACACTACAATTTGACAAACCATAAGCTACTTGACCAAAAAAGCAGCTTTGACAAACAAGATATTGCCTAATTTACTGATATCCCAACATTGATTTGAATTCTAATGTTTCTTGTTTGGGATGCTGTCAAGCAAATATCAATATTTGATACTTATCAATGACTGAATGTTTCTTATTCATGTTTTTCTACAAGAGCAACTGTTCCAGTAAATTTTTTTTTTTGGAAATTCAGGTTGTTGCAGTCGTCATGTTCTCTCAACTTGCCTAGCAACATTTTGCTCATCATTTTTAGCATGTTTTTTTTTAATATTATCCCATCTACATAGCAAAATGCCCATTTGTGTAGATATCCCATCTGATTAAAATTGATCATGGTTGATATTTGAATGTTATTTGTTACCTGTGGAATTTTTTGTGAAAATGCTTTTGTATTTTTTTCTAGCTTTTGTCAATTTCTATGGCACTAAATTATTAATTGCTGTCATGCAGAATTTGGTCTTTGTGTTCCTCGATGATGGTGATGGCAGCAATGGGTTTGGATCTTTTCATACGGAACTTTGCTCTCAGCTACACCATGTTTGTTTCATTAAGCCACCTTTCTATTTAGTTGGATGACTCAGATTATGAACCGACTATTTTAATTTGAGACATTCAAGCATCAAGTCTCCCTTGTTGCTTTGTAAAACTATTGCTCGCTGAGCAGATGAGATGGTATCCCCATATTGCATCCTAAAACTATTGGTCATTGGGCAGAAGAGATGGTATTGCTGGGTATCCCATGGCAAGGGACATGCAGAACAGTTTTACTAGGAAATCTTACTGGAAGGTTATCTGGTTTCACTTTGTAATTTATCTTAAAGACATTTCAATTTTAACCTTTTATCATTTGTTTTGGGTTAGTTTGTTGTTTCCAATAAAGCTTTTAGTTTGCTGTTCATGAAGTGCAAACTTCCACCATCCAACAAAGCCACAGAAAACTTCATCATTTGGAGAAGTGGTTGGTTATTTATATAGATTCTGATTACCATTTCTTAACAATATAATTGTGTTCCTTGGTTAGCACAGTTATGTGCCAATGTCCTAATGCTTCTGTCTTGCCGTTTCTTGTGTGGCCGGGATTTTGGATCCATCCTTGCATTCTTGTACATACAATTCTACGTATTTCTACCTTTGATGCCCTCCTGATCCATTATTTCCGATTTTCACTTCTGGGTTTTTTGTATCAATCAACAGTACATCGTGTGGCTAAAAACTGTTTTTGACATGTTAACATTGCCGTGCTTTTGGGTAACCCAAATACAAATGCTAGGCAACTTTAACATGTTCTTGGGCTGCTAGGTTTGCATCACCTTTTTTTTTCGTAAAACTTTCTCTTACATGCTAGTGCACAACGTCAACATTTTTCTAATTTCATTTCATCTACTAATAGACTTCTTTATTTCCTGTCAAGCCTTGGTACAAATGGTTCTCTGTTATTTTCCTTGTCCCTCCCAAATGAACCAAACATGCATGTAATATGTGTAAGTTGATTGCAAGGTAAACCTGAAAAATCAAGGGAAATTTTATTTTAGTGACATTAACATCTTGATTTGGAAAATGCCATTGTTACATGAGTATTTATTTACAGAGATCTACCGGTGGGTTCTGGCTTATTCGTCCCATGTAGATTGAAAGATTGGATTTGAAATTGCCACATGAAGATGGCATTGGACTTTCCAAGCTACACCAACCAGAAAAGACCCCCTGTTTCATTAGCTTGACTGGTATAATCTACTGTAGCATTTGGGAACATGTGCGTGCGGGGAAAAAAAAAAAGCAAATTATCAAAAGCAGGTTATATTTCAGAAAGTCTTACTGCTTGCATGGTAGGTGGATGCCATTTGTGCGTCATGAATCGAACTGTTGCATGGAGGAGTTATTGCTGCCTTTCCCTTTTATCTCTGAACTTGATGAGGGGTTTTTAGTTATGGCAGTGAAACAACATGGCTGGTGTCAGTGGATTTTTAGGTATCAGGCCATTACAGCAAAGGCAGTTGAGAAGAGCAATTTTGGGCGGCTTGGATATGGCCATGGTGGGATCTCTTCATTTCATTTGCCGCAAGAAGACGGACGAGGACAGCTAAAATGATTCCTCTTTTGCAGGTACAAGCAGTCCCCCACGTTTATTTTACACGTTAGGGCATGCTATGAATTTGTTAAAAAAAGAAGAAGTTATGAATTGTTCAGTTCCGTCTTCTTGCTTTGGGTGTGTACGGCACTGTACGAATTTCCAACCAGCCCGCTTTGTAACCTGATAATTAAAATAAATTGAAAAAGGAAACATTAACGTAAACGATCAAAAAAAGTAAAAGCCTAATAAGAGGGTCACAGAATAACAACAGAAGAAAAAAGAGAGAGAGATAGAGGTTGAAGAAAGCAAAGGCATAGATTTATTTGATATTCTGTTCGTCAACCTCGTCTCTCTTATCTTTTAATATGGGGAGTGCAAGTCTTGAATAAATGTTGGTCATGTTGCAATCTTTACCGTTGTTGGAAGTCTTAACCATATGATAAATCTCTTTTTGATTGGATTTCCTTGACAATGTTAACATCAGTAACTATAGGCAAAATCTAGTTTGTGCTAATCATTTTTCTACGAATTGCACAAAATCCCTTAGGATAATAATTAACATTTTTGGAATAGAAATTTATCAACGTTTTTGTCATTAGGATTACCACATGGTTGACGTTTCAGAGAGCTCACAATATGATAACCTGTTGGTATTCTTTTTGAGGTCGGTTTCAGTCAATTAATAAAGTTGAAGTTGGTATTAGTTCTAAAGTTAAAATTATATAGTAATTAATATGGTGAAAGTTTATATGTTAGAATTTGTATAGTAATTAGTGATTTTGGAAGTAGACCGAAATCAGCTCACTTAAGATTCAATTTTTGTAAAAATACTACCATTACAAATAGCTTAAATATGCTTAAGAATTTTTTTTTGGGTAATATGGAAAAGAACACTAACCTGGCTATGGATCGTTATTATGAAAGAACAAGTAATATAATCTTATCAATTTTAAGTAGTTGAGTTTAATCTCATACTTGTATAATGATTCATGTCATGGACAACATTTTCTCACCAAATTTATAGGCAGTAATGGCAATCCATGGCTTTAATTTGGGGAAGAAAAAAAAGGAAAATATAGGCCACCTGTTTAAGCAATTAATGCCATGAGTTGGCACCACCAAGTGGGTAATCAAAAGATGTGCAGTTGGTTTTTCTTTTTCCTAATTCAAATTTAAATAAAAACATTACCATTAACACTAAAAATGGTTGACACTGTGGCCATCAAAAAAGATGTTTCCTCTTGGGAAGTAAAGATATGGGCCAAACTGGGCTTCTGTTCAGTGACCCAGATCATTTAGATTCAGATATGGTATCTGTTACTCCTAAACTTTATTTGTTATCTCTAATGATATCTGAATTGGAAAAAAGTGTTTCTTTGGACATATTCCTTTCCAAGATCATATTGTGTATTTTGCAGTTTAATGTGTGGGTGGTGGTGGCATCAACATGTCAGCATAAAATGCTGCAAACTCCTCATTAATAAAATCTACGTTTCATTCATCACACACCTACTCATTTCCCTACATGTTGGTTTTGGAATGTGTAAATCATGAACTCCCCCCACCTTTCACTCAACCCCATAACTTTCTCGGCTACTCCAAAGCATTAATTTACTCTTCCGTCATCATGTGATCATACCTCCTGCTTGCTTTTATTTCGGGTGCTTTCCTTCGTGCCCCCCCTATTTTCACCCAAATTATTACTTACAGTCTCATTCCATGAATCACATTATCCATCTCTTTGTTAGTGTTGGGACAATTGTCCTGTTATATCAAACAGGAATTTTCTTACCTCATGTGAGAGACGCAGTAATTTCTCTCCTCACTGTTTGGTGTTGTGTTCACGGTGGTAAAAGTGTTGATGTTTGTTTGTTTTTTTTGCTCTTTTCGTATTGGGTACTGTTTGAATTTGAGTTCATGTAAAACCTCACGTGGAAATGACCTTTTCCCTTTTGTTTTTGTCGCAGATATCGTATGCATGAACAGCAAAAAGGGACCATTGAATTTAAATATCGATAAAAATAGGGTTATTACGAAAATAGGAACAGGTAGTCTGGGGTTAATCTATTGGGCGACGGATTCAGCGGAGGCGACGGCCATGTGCCCACGGATGAGGCGGTGGCCGACACCGGGCGGAGACCACCCGCACCACGCCCAAAGAGAAAAAGAGAGTGGAGGAGGAGGGGAGATTTAAGGGAGGTGGTGATGGAAGGAACCACCACATGGCCGGTCTGACACAAATTAACCTCCACCTCCGATCACGTGCTGCCCGGGGGTCCACCGTCCGGCGTCCGCGTTTCGAAGGGTGGCCGGAGATTTGCATGGACGTTCCGGGATGCGTAATGGTGAGAGCAATGGTGCCGGTGGCTGGTGGCTGGTGGCTGGCTACTCATGATCTCCTTTTTTTAAGAAAAGAGAGAGAGAGAGGGAGAACAGTAACAGGTGAGGGAGAGAGAAAAGGGGAAGAGAAAGGAGAAAGAAACTGAACAACCCCAGCCCAAGCATGGGTGATGGCCCCCTCTCTGTCTCGTTCCCGTATTGCCACAGGCCCTTTTCTTTTAACCCAAGCTACGAGGAGCGTGTGGCAAGAGCTGAGTGCTGGTAAAGTGGTAAGGTCTGGAGGAGAGGGAAGAGAAGACTGGTCACGGAAAGTGGTAAGGTCTGGTACGAAATCTGTAGTCTGTGGTCCGTACGGGTTGTGTTGTTTGGTTGCAGCAGAAATCACACCATGGTCTCGTTTGAAGTTTAAGGTTCCGTTATTTTAGTCTCGTAATTTTGAAGTGAAAATATAAATTTTAAAAGTAAAAGATAAGAAACTCAAATAAAAGAAATAGAAAAATTAATTTTGATAATAATAAAAATAGATTAAAAATTAAAATAATTCTGAAAATTAAGAGTAAGGGTAAAAGAACGAAACTTAATTTTCGTTAGTTCTAGGAAGTGTGTAGAGTTAAAGTTGGAAATATTTTCGTGAATAAAATTAAATTTATGTAGTAATTAATGTAATAAAAATTTAAAATAATAATAATATTTTAAGTGATTTTAAAAATCTATTAGAATGAAGTCTAAGAAGTATGAGAAATATTAAAAAAAATTGTATTTTTTAAAGCACGAATCTTCTTAAAATCGTATTGCTTCTTGTTTAAACTTTACTTGACAAAATCTATATATTACGTTACGTCAGGAGTTTATATTTTTTAAAAAAAAAATTTAAGGTAAGAAAAAAAATTTATTTTTATTTTTAACAGTTATAGTGAAAAATTTTATTTTAATTATATGATATGTTAAAATATATATTTTATACAATAAATTTTTTATAAATTTTATTTCCAAACAAAGTCCTAATTAATATGATTGATGATTCGTAATGATTTTTATGTTTGTTAATGAGAAATTCTTAACCAAAAATGTAATTGATAGTGAGTGATTGACCTACGCTACGTGAGTTTAGGTTTTGTTTTCTTTTATTCTCAACCGAAAAGTTAAGAAGATAAAAAAATAAAAATTTTGAAAATTTTGAAAAAATAAAAATATTTTTTTTTTATTTTTTCTATTTAATTCTTTTTTCTTTCGTATTTTTACTTATTCTTTTTATTTTTTTATTAATTTTTTATTCTTCCTTATTTTTCTTTTGTAACTTTTCTGTGCTATTTTCCTTTTTCTTCGTTGACTGCAATTTAGTAATCATAGTAATCGAAAAGAAACTTTTTCAAGAAGAGTAGTAAATGTCTAGAATTTTCATTTATACGTACATAAAAATAATTCAAATTCTATTTTTCAACGTACAAACACGTTGATTTTCTTTTCAAACTCTTTCAAAAATGATCAAAATAGTTGAACTTAGGTTCGTTTGGTTTCAATTTTTTTTTAACTTTTAAAATCACTTCTAACATTATTATTATTATATAAATTTTAATGTAAATTTTTACCATCTAAATTACTTTACAATTCTAACTTCATTCAAGAAAATAATTCCAACTTTATTTATATGATAACTTCAGTGGTATTTGTACTTTTAAAATTAATAAGAAATGATAAAAAATAATAAAAATTTTAACTATTATTTTCTATCATTTCACGTAATTTTATATTAATTCTAAAAATATAAACACCACCTTCGTATCAAATAGTAGTTTGGAATATCTTAGAATGAGTTCTTCTACTGTGACTCATTCCTTCGTACTGTCTTGATATTTTATACTAAAATGTTATATCAAAATATTTATACGTAAATCGTATTTTTTTAAAAAAAATATAATCACTTTATTTAATTTTATCTTTTAAATAAATACATCTTTAATAATAAATATTAAAATTATTTGATAAATATTACTATAAATTACTATAATATATAATAAAAAATAAATATACATGATAACAAACATATAAATTAACAGATCAACGTGTCTACTTTTCCACAGTAGGTTATTATTTAATAATAAGTAATAAACTTCACGTATAGGTAAGTTATCTTATGTTCGGCTTTTTCGTTATTTTATGTTCACGTAATTCTTAAGGTAAAAATATTTTTCTTTATTTTTCTTTTTGATAATTATAATAAAAAATTTTACTTTTATTAAATTATTTGTTAAAATATATAATCCAAATATTTAAATTAGACAAAATTAAATTTCTTTCGATTCAATTTTCTCCAGTAATTAAATATATAGTAATCAAAGGTGATTGTAAGCATCAAATGCACTTAATTAAATTATGGATTTAAAATATTATCGTTTATAAAATAAATTATGAATTATGGCAGTTGTTTTCTTTAAAAACTTTTAGCATACAATTAAACATTTTTACGCAAAAGTTGTAACCAAAGAGATAAAGGCTTACATGGGTGCTTTCTATGAGAATCTAATTCAATAGTAATTAAAGGTGATTATATATGATTAATTATTTTATACCTAATATACTTAATTTAATTACAAATTTTAATTTATTTTTGTATAAAATACAAAAGCTGATGTGAACTATGAATATATAAATTTGCATTTATACATATTTGAAAGAATATTGGGGGGCTTTGGCCATGTTGAAATTTAATTTAAAATCAAGTAATAATAAATGGTAAGACAGTAAGACCTACATCATATAAGATTAAATGTTTTTTTCAGTAATTAAAAATATAATTATAATTATAAATAAAGAGTTAATTCTTTGATGATACTACTAGAGTTACTTTTGAAGTGGTACCTAACTTTAAGTCATTTTCTTATATATATACAGAGAGATAGTAGAAAAAGACCAAAAATGAATTCAATGGATAATGAAGGGGAGATTTAAAGGGGTAATGGTGTGTTGTGAGAATTTTAATAGAAATATTTACGATATCCTAATTAATGGAGGTAGAGAGAAATATGTCATTATTAGTGCCGTCGAACATAATGTTTCGTTGTTTTAAATTCATGAACACCAACTAAAAAATAAAGATTGCGATGTACATGAAAAGAGTGATCAAAATCATATTAAGTAGATGAGTTATTAAAATAACTTTAATAATGATGTCACTAAAGAATATTTTTCATTATAAATATTATTATTTATAAATTAAAAACATTTTTATAATTATTACATTAAGATAATTCTATTACATTAATATAATTCCATTAGATATATTAATTAATAAAGTTTTGAATTCGATACCTAAGGTTTTTCAAATTTTTAACAGTTAAAATATCATTTTAACTATGCACCAGTTACTTTTTTAAAAGTTTTTTTTTTAAAAAAAAAATTAGTCTTCGGTCGTCCGCCTACAGTTCAACTCACGACCCAATTCAAAAGTCCCAGCGACGGACCCGTATCATCCGCTCCGATCACGCCGCCGCCGCCGCCGCCGCTGCCGACGTGGTTCTCCCGACTCCCGCCAGCATTTAAATGCTCACCACGGGAATAAAATAGCGCGCGCGCGCGCGCTCGAGAGGATATACTCAAATCAAATGCATATGTATAATTTTTTTCTTTAAAGAAAAACCAAAGGAGAGAGAGAGAAAGAGAAAGAGAAAGAAGAATGAAAGAGAAAGACGAGAGCAGGAGCTACAGTTGTGGGTGTGGAACGACTGGAGCGCCACACGGCAACACATGTGTGCTTGGAGCAACCAAGGCCACACCACACACCCCCAAAGATAGGAAGAGGAGAGCTGAAGCAAGAGAATAAGAGAATTGCGCACTTTTTTTTTGCGATTTTCCAAGCAACCCATCTGTTTTTCGTGCGACACCGATCAGTAGTGAAACCCGGCGACATTGCCGGCGGAGAAGAACAGCAGCCAACCACGCTGCATGCTCGCTTCCGACCCAATATTTTTGCCCTTCCACTTTCCTCTCATCTCTCCCCCTCTTCCTTCCAGCTGTCGTCGCCTCCTCCGCTCGTTGCCGCCGTTTCTGTCGTCCCCCTCACGCGTCCCCTTCGTCCACCTCTGCCCTCTTCCGCCTCTTCCCATCGTTTTCACCTTTTGACGGTGGTTTACCCAAATATTCCCTAAGTCCAAGGTGATTCTTGTAAATTTTCCTCTCATCTTTTGACCTAGTCACCCACCACCCCACTATCGTAAACATCCACTAATCTTCCTATTTACTTGGAAAATGAGGCTTTAATCTTTTAATTTTGTATAAATTCTTACGTATAATTATTACCGTAGGTATTAATAAGTAAGTCACCGTGATAAATTTTTATACACAGCTAATCTTAAATCCTAACTTTTAAATTCTTGTACATAATAAAATTTTTATACACAGCTAATCTTAAATCCTAACTTTTAAATTCTTGTACATAATAAAATTTTTATACACAGCTAATCTTAAATCCTAACTTTTAAATTCTTGTACATAATAAAATTTTTATACACAGCTAATCTTAAATCCTAACTTTTAAATTCTTGTACATAATAAAATTTTTATACACAGCTAATCTTAAATCCTAACTTTTAAATTCTTGTACATAATAAAATTTTTATACACAGCTAATCTTAAATCCTAACTTTTAAATTCTTGTACATAATAAAATTTTTATACACAGCTAATCTTAAATCCTAACTTTTAAATTCTTGTACATAATAAAATTTTTATACACAGCTAATCTTAAATCCTAACTTTTAAATTCTTGTACATAATAAAATTTTTATACACAGCTAATCTTAAATCCTAACTTTTAAATTCTTGTACATAATAAAATTTTTATACACAGCTAATCTTAAATCCTAACTTTTAAATTCTTGTACATAATAAAATTTTTATACACAGCTAATCTTAAATCCTAACTTTTAAATTCTTGTACATAATAA